>ML104710.1:12115-23864 GCA_003697995.1 Taxidea taxus jeffersonii | reverse complement strand
GGAGGCCACAAGGCAGGAACGTGTGTACACATGTGTAAGTGCCACGCTATGTTATTGGTGCTGTAATAGAAAGAAACCGAGGGGCACCTGGGTAGCTCAGTGGGTTAAGCCTCTGCCTTCGGCTCAGGTCATGATCCCAGGGTCCTGGGATCGAGCCCCACGTCGGGCTCTCTGCTCAGCGGGGAGTCTGCTTCTCCCTCTCTCTCTGCCTGCCTCTCTGCCTGCTTGTGATCTCTGTCAAATGAATAAATAAAATCTTTAAAAAAAAAAAAAAAAGAAAGAAAGAAAGAAACCAAAGCATATGTGAGAGCTTAAATGACACGCTGAAGAGCCAAGACTTCTAACCCCACCCGGCAGCAGACAGAGAGGGAGCCGAATGGGGTGCGATTCGTCTTTCCTTCGGCTCAGATGAAGGTCTGAGTCAGGATCCTGTGGTCCTGAGCTCATGACTGAACTTCTCCGTCCTGTGAGGCTTAGAAATAACAAATGTCAACCCCCTGAGTTAGTGATTAGAACAGAGTGGGCCTTTGGCAAGTCACAGTTATACTCTTTGTAGGTGCCTTTGATTTAGAGTAATTTTAGATTTACAGAAAAACGGTGGCTATATTATAAAGAGTTCCCATACAAATAATGACTTTTACCCACATTGTTATTCAGGTTGTGAAGACAGAGAAGTGATTTCTTTTTTTTTTTTTTTAAGATTTTATTTATTTGTTAGAGAGCGAGAGCTCAAGCACAGGCAGACAGAGAGGCAGGCAGAGGCAGAGGCAGAAGCAGGCTCCCTGCTGAGCAAGGAGCCCGATGTGGGACTCGATCCCAGGACGCTGGGATCATGACCTGAGCCAAAGGCAGCTGCTTAACCAACTGAGCCACCCAGGCGTCCCAGAGAAGTGATTTCTAAGCTACTTTTTTTTTTTTTTTTTTTTTTTTATTTGAGAGAGAGAGCGAGCACAGGCAGAGGCAGAGGGAGAAGCAGGCTCCCTGCCAAGCAAGGAGCCCGATGTGGGACTCGATCCCAGGACGCTGGGATCATGACCTGAGCCGAAGGCAGCCGCTTAACCAGCTGAGCCACCCAGGCGTCCCTCTAAGCTACTTTTTATTCTTTCTTTTTTCTAAGCTACTTTTAAAACCCATGACAATGGTGAAGACATTCACTCTGGGAAAATCCTACTTGAAGCACGGAAATACACCAGACCACATCAGCAGAAGCGATTTAACGGGTCTGTTTAGATGTGTCATACAGTATGTTTAAAGGCAGATGTGAGGGGCGTCTGGGTGGCTCAGTGGGTTAAAGCCTCTGTCTTCGGCTCAGGTCATGATCCCGGAGTCCTGGGATGGAGCCCTGTATCGGGCTCTCTGCTCGGCAGGGAGCCTGCTTCCCTTCCTCTCTCTCTGCCTGCCTCTCTGCCTACCTGTGATCTCTGTCTGTCAAATAAATAAAAATAAAAATATTTTTTAAAAAGGCAGATGTGAGGGACGCCTGGGTGGCTCAGTTGGTTAAGCAGCTGCCTTCGGCTCAGGTCATGATCCCAGCTTCCTGGGATCGAGTCCCACATCGGGCTCCTTGCTTGGCAGGGAGCCTGCTTCTCCCTCTGCCTCTGCCTGCCACTCTGTCTGCCTGTGCTCACTCTCTCTCTCTCTCTAACAAATAAATAAAATCTTAAAAAAAAAAAAAAAAAGGCAGATGTGAGTAGGAGGCTACAATGCTCATCACAGACACCCTCTCCACGTTACCGTCTCTGACAGGAGCTTCAGCAGGCAACTCCTAGAGGCTTCAAAAACACCGTGTATGCCCCGCAGGGCCCATCACAACACAGTATTTTCTAACCTATCAGAAAATGAAACACTCTGTGGCCCAGATAGGCCTGCATTTGAAAGCAGCAGGGATAGCAGGTGCTGGGCTCTCAAAGGTCAGGCTCTGAGTGGCCCCCCAGAACGCTGAGGGCTGGCAAAGGTAGGGGGGAACAATGCTGGATGTGAGCCAGGATCTGAGCACGCCCTGAACAATCAGTCCTGTTCCTTAGTATCTGTTTTACTCCTAGCAGCTGCCTATCATAAGGGCAATGTAAAAATATCATTTTACATTTTATAAAATAGAAATCAGAGACTCAAAAGACTCATGTCCAGACAACAGCTAGAAAAGTGGGAAAATAAGTTACTGTTCCAGAAATTAAGTATGATTCACATTAACATTTGGACCAACTTTTTTTCTTGTTTCAGGCTCATTTTGAAGAACTCCAAAAACCTCCTGTCATAGACATTTCTGGAAAGTTTTTAAAGTCTCATTCTTTTTAAAATTAATTTATCTGAAAGACAGAGAGGACCAGAGGGCAAGCAAGGGGAGGGGCAGAGGGTGAGAGAGAATCTTAAGCAAACTCCCAGCTGAGCACAGAGCCCAATGTGGGGCCTGATCTCACAACCCTGAGATCATGACCTAAGCTGAAATCAAGAGTCGGACGCTCAACAGACTGAGCTAGCCAGGTACCTGTAAAGCCTTACTTTTTAAGAGTAGGAAGAAAGCATCATCTGAATTGAGGCATCAGAGTAACTCGTGTGGAACGCTTGCTACAAGATGCATGTGCAAGAAAACCGGCAGCATCTGGGCACCACAGAGGGATCTTTCCTCTTCGCCAGTATTGGGACACCGTTCTGTAATCTTCTCTGACTCAGCACCCAAAAGGCACGATGGGAAGGGAGGACCATAAAAAAGCCATGCATTAGTAATAAGAGCCTTGGCATCAAAGCAGAATGATTTGGAAAACAGGAAAATGTCTGCAGAGTAAGAAAAAGAGGACCAAGCAGCTTAAAAATCACTTTTGGCAGTGTCATACCATTCAGAAACATCCACTTAAAGTCATTTCTCTTCTTAAGCAGTCTTATTCTCTTTTAACCCCTAGTTTTGGGCCTAATTTGGGTCTCTTTATGTCCTTCCTACCTGAAATTCCAAATGGTTATTTACATTCTCTCCGAGCAGATTTCTCTGTGTTCATTTGCTCCCATCAGTTTAAGGGCTGTACATGAATCAGATTGCAGTGAGAACAGACTGGCATAACACTGCTCTGCGAAAGCCCAAGGAGATACCCCCGTGGGTGGCAACAGTCCCCGTCACCTAGAAATCAAGACTCTGTCCTCTCAACTCTAGGGCAAGTGAACAAGTGACTTCAACTGCCCATTCACAGCAGGCAAGTGAATGGTGAACAAATCCATGTACCTTTTTTTTTTTTAAGATTTTATTTATTTATTTGACAGACAGAGATCACAAGTAGTCAGAGAGGCAGGCAGAGAGAGAGGAGAAAGCAGGCCCCATGCAGAGCAAAGAGCCCGATGTGAGGCTCAATCCCAGGACCCTGGGATCATGACCCGAGCCGAAGGCAGAGGCTTTAACCCACTGAGCCACCCAGGCGCCCCCAAATCCATGTACTTTTAATGGTATCTACCATCAAATGATCAGGCAAGAATGAAGCTGGAAAGCCACCCAATGATGGAAGACAAGGACTGGCATAACACAGACTTCATTCCACGTCTCTGGCACCATGCCAGATTAGGAAAACTAAGCCTACTCCTAGACCGGTGGTTCTCAACCAGAGGTGATTTTGCTCCCCAGGAGACATGCTGCAACACCTGGAGGCGTTGTGGGTTGTTGCAGCTCAGGGAGAAGTGTGCTACTGCATCTAGTGGGTAAAAGGCCAGGGATGCTGCTAGAATTCTGCAATGTGCCTCCAAGAGCAAAGCATTATCCAGCCCAAAAAGTCACGAGTGCAGTTATTAAGAAACTCTGCATTTACTTTGTGTTAAAACCTTCTTTTAAGTTAGCTGTTAAACTGTTACACAAAAACCATAGTAGTAATGTACAAATAAGTTTATAGTGGTAGTTCATTTTAAATTAATAAACATCACATTTCTTTCAATTCCCTTGGAACTAAATGTGCCTTCTTTAATAAATGGAACACAGGCTAATCTTTTCTGCAACATAAGAAACAAAACACATGAACAAGAATTATGTAAAGTAGCTTCTGCTTCTGACTATGACTGAGTAGCCTGCTGTAAATCGGGGATCACTCAGCAACAACTAGAAAAGCCAGACCTAAAGAAAAAAAAAAAAAAAAAAAGGTATGAAGACTCTGGAGAGCTGCTGAGGCAACCAGGACTTCAGGACACCAGATCCTGGAGTAGGGCAAAGACCTCAGAAGTAAGCCAGCTTACTGCACTAGGTTTTATCATTCAAGCACTTGCCAATTACGGGTACCAAGAATAAGGCCAAGGGAGCAGGCAGTCTGGGCACAGGACTGGAGCCATGACTAAGAGGCAGAGAAACCAGCAGAACTTTGGCAATACCTCCTTGTCTGGAGAAACAAAAATAGAGATTTAATGGACCAGAATCCTAGTGAAAAGAATTGAGCCAGTTTTCCCCCCAGGAGATCTGCAGAATCCCACAGCTGCATAGGTTAGGAGGCTAAGACACCAAACAGAAAGACTCTGAAGAACAGAGAAGAGTTCATCCATTCCATGTGCTAAGGAGACAAAGACTGAAGTCCAGGACACATCCTGCTGAACACCCCAGTTCTCAGAACTCCCACAGGGCTACTCCCTAAGAGTACAGGCCACCAGAGGTCAATGGAGCCTCACCACAACCACACCCTACCTTTGGTGGCTCACTCCCCGATAGGATGAATAGATAGGTCCCCACCCTATTTGCCTGGCAAAGGGAGTAAGCCCACTCACTCCAGACAAGGATGAAATCTTACAGGACCGCTATAATTTTTTTTTTAACACAACATTCAGTTTTCAGCCAAAATTGCCAAGCATACCAAGAGACTGGGCTAAATGACTGAAAATCAAAAGAAGAACCAGACAACAGGAAAAGACCAATGTATTAATACATTTAATACAATACATTCATATCACTGTGTACTAGTGAGTCAAAATTTGCTTCATTCCTAAGATGCACTATGAAGAAACTCTTATGAAAGTATGCCTTTTAAAATCTGTGTTTACTGATTTAAAAAAAGAGTAAAGGTGAGGAGAAAATGGAGAATTTCATCATAAAAGTAGAAACTATAAAAAATACCAAGTAAACACTGTAGAACCAAGAAATACAGTAACTGAAATTAATAAGTTAATAGATGGGTTTAACACTGGATTAGATACAGCAAAAAAGGAGAATTAGTGAACTTGATGTCAGGGCAATAAAAAATATCCAGACTGAAGTCTAGAGAGAAGAACAGAAAAATACGGATTTGTACTGAGCATTAGCCTTAGAAAGTGTCTTGGCAGGAGTGTTTATGTGTCCACTGGATACTGTATGTGGAAATGAACACAGGTGCTACCTCTGACAATTATACAGGGTTTTTGTTACTTGGTCATTTCTGGAACAGTAAAATAATCAGAACAATAATCCTAGGACTTAGTGAGAAAGACACTGAGATTCTTCTTTTTAAAAAGATTTATTTATTTGAGAGAGAGAGAGGATGCATATGCACAGAGTTTGGGGCGGAGGCAGAGACAAAAGGAGAGAGAAACTCAAGCAGACTCTGCTCTGAGCTGCTGAGCATGAAGCCCAACATCGGGCTCAATCTCACCACCCAGAGATCAGACCTGAGCTGAAACCAAGAGTTGGATGCTTAACTGACTGTGCCACCCATGTGCCCTGAGAGTCTTAACATAGTAAAGACCAAGAATCCCACAATTCTTAGTTCTGTCAATCTAAAGTTAAAATTATTATGAAAAATTTCAACATACAGCAAAGTTGGAAGAATTTTGCAGTGAAGGGGCGCCTGGGTGGCTCAGTGGGTTAAAGCCTCTGCCTTCGGCTCAGGTCATGGTCTCAGGGTCCTGGGATCGAGCCTTGCATTGGGCTCTCTGCTCAGCAGGAAGCCTGTTACCCCTTCCCCTTTTCCTGCCTCTCTGCCTACTTGTGATCTGTCAAATAAATAGATAAAATCTTTTAAAAAATTTTTTGCAGTGAAAACCCATATACTCACCAAATTGATTCTATTCTTAACTTTCTTATCACAAATACATCCATCTAGCCATCCACCCATCCATCTCATTTTTTTCATACATTTCCAAGTAAATTGTAGAGATCAGTAAGCTGCTCTCTAAATACTTCAGCGTTATCACTAGTAAGAGTTCAATACTTGCATAATTTTTCCCCTTCGGATATAAAGTTTCATAAAATGAAAGTGTGTGTTTGCTGAGTTCCGGTAATTGCACACCTGCATAACCCAAATCCCTATCAAGATATGAGACATTACCATAGTAACGTTTCCTCACCTCTTTCTGGTCAATCCCAACGCTGATTTCTCCCTCCCAGAACAAGTGTCATTTCCAACCCACTCTTTTTCAGAAACACATTTTGAACAATATTAAAGTCCATGGTGTGAGGAATCAATCTTCGAAAAGCAATGTTTAAAGAAATCATTTTAATTATATCAAATGAAAGCACATCCCTAAAGTTAAATTTATATTACTATATATGTAAAGTTGGGAAAAAGTGACACCTTTAAATTCCTACAATTCCTTTAAATTCCCCTTTAAGTGACATTAATCTAACAGTTAATTTGCTGCCAGTACCTTTTAATGTAATAATATTCAGCCCCACAGAATGCACACTGATTGGTATGCCCAACATATGAATCCTTTATTTAACAACTATCCTTGTTTGCTGAAATTCTATTTTTATTAATTCATGGCAGCATTAAATACTCTAGGGAAGGAAGAATCCTCAGCCACGGATTTCCATTTTATCCATAATTTAAATTCCTTGAATACTTGCATTTCCTTTCTGCGTATGACCAAACCGAATCTTTCTTGGCAAGAATGGATTGTTCTCTCTGCTGTGGACTACAGTTACCTCACTTTATTGGGCAACTAGTTAATTTAACATTAGATTAGCAGACTGCCTGAACTCTGCTCCTAGAATATGATTTAACAACAGATAAGAGCTGTAAGTGATCAAAACAGCGCTTGTTGAGTCAGGCCAAACTTCCTTGAGGATTAATTTATTATTTTAATTTCTGAAATGGCCTACAGACAGGGAAATATGAGTCATTCTGATAAAAACAAAGGGGCAGCACGATCAGCCTGACTTAGACATTAGTACTATATAAAACACATTCCAAAGAATGCGCTTCTATGGCATATGATAAAGTCCACACTTTCACAGAGGACTGAAATCCTGACAATGGCTCTAGATAGTACTTTAACATTTTAAGTTAATATATAAAACCACACATACAATATGGGCTCAATTATGTTTTTGAAAAATTACACACATACTAAAATATAAACAAAAAACCCAAAATGTTAACAGTAAATTATCTTTGTTTGGGTTATGAGATTATATGCTACCTTTCTTTTCTTTTTTCTTTTTTTTAAAAAGATTTTATTTATTTATTTGACAGACAGAGATCACAAGTAGGTAGAGAGGCAGGCAGAGAAAGGGGGAAGCAGGCTCCCCACAGAGCAGAGAGCCCGATGTGGGGCTCGATCCCAGGACCCTGGGATCATGACCTGAGCCGAAAGCAGAGGCTTTAACCCACTGAGCCACCCAGGCGCCCCTACCTTTATTTTCTTTATGCTTGGCTTATTGGTTATTATTGGTTATTTTCCAAATTTTATACTTTCATTGTATTACTTTTATAATCTAAAATAAATATTAACTACTGGGGGAAAAAACCAAAACCCCAGCAGTAACTGACTTGTAATGATCCTTATCCCACTGTGATTATGAAGCTACAGTGCCCTTTGTACCTGTTTTATCCTTGCTGCTCACCCCAAAGATGCATATAACCTGGTTTTCCTACTTAGCCCATGTCTGTAAGGACAGCAGACAGTATTTGAACTGTTTTAAACCTATGCCCCCACAACCATGCTTTCTCACTACCTTCCGTATGTTCCCATCTGCCAAGTTTTTTCTTTTTAACTTATTCACTGTAGTCTGCATTATAAAAACAATAGGTATGTTGAGTGTGCTTTTTCTATTTATACACAAGCCTCTCTCTGCCTCACCACCACCCCCAAAAAATCCTGGTACCATCATCATCATCCAAAGGTAAGTTTATGAAAACCCTTGGTTTAACAACTAGACTGAGAATAAGCTCTGGTCTTGGCACTGCCCGGAAGACTGAGTAAATCCTTCACCTTCTCTAAAATTCCATTTCCCCACCTGTAAAATACAGAGGTTGTTCTAGCACTCTTGAATATCCTCTCCCACTCTTTTACGCTGTAATTCTTCGAGCTTGTTCTATTCTGTATATGTAACCAGGTCCTGAAAACACATCTAAGATTATAATCTCCCAGAAGGCAAAATATCAATCATAGGGGCAGCTAACATTTATTGAGCAGGCTTACCGTTGCCAAGAGGCTCGCTGAGCATTTCATTGGAGCTACGGACTATGATCACCCCATGAGAAAACTGAAGTAGGAACGGAATGGTTCAGTAATTTGCCCCAAGTCCCTAAACCAGCAAATTGGAGAGCTGGGACATGCGCTCAGAAGGTGCGGCTCCACAGCCCAACGCGGTGTTTTCCCTCCTACGTGCAGGCACACTCCCTCTGTCCTGAACAAAAATGCAAACACGGTATATGTGTAACTTGGGTGTTTCTAAAGGCCCGTAAGGCAGATGAGTGACAGACAGACTAGAAGAGTAAAGAGAGAGAGAAAGCAAGCTAGCTAGCTTGCTACAGCTCTGCTTCGAGGAGTCCAGGGCCTGAGTACAAGCATCCTTACGGTTCTCACAGTTATGTCATTAAGAAACAAGCTTACTTTCCTCAGCCACGTTCCAAAAGCCTGGCTGACAGTACGTTTCTTCTCCGATACGATTAGCTCAGCTCCATGGTCAGAGAGCCGCGCAAATGAGGTCACAGTGCCAGTTCCACTCCAGGGCAGGCCTGCAGCTCTGCATAAAGGACAACTCTTGGCATCAGGAGGCGCCTGGGGGAAGCTCCCCAGGGCCCCGCCGCCACCTCGCAGAAGCCGGCCACCAGTCACGAGGGACAGCTGTCGTGAAGGGGGGCAGAGGCACGAAACGATTCATCTCTGCACCTCGGAAATAACTCAAAACCCGTGACGGGTGCCCGCTTTCAACACAGCAATCAGCCACATCATTCCATTCTGAGAAATAGCAAGACTGAGATGGGCCGATGAACTGAGTCAACTCGAAACCGCTCTTCCTTACGACCATCAGACAGCTTGAATGTACTTCACAGAAGACTTCTGGATTCATGTGAGCTTCCGAGCAGAAGTTCTGATCCTTGTGCTTCAAAGTGCCCTTTCTGAATGAGGAGTGGACGGTGCTCAGAGCACAGGAGAAACCGGCTTATTCGCCTCTCCACCGACCACTCCGCTGGGCCCATTCCAGGAATGCCTAAGTGGCCTTGTTTCCAGACAGCCACAGCATCTATTCTCCCAACTCTAGAGCTTATGTTTCCTTTCCCTAAATCAAAAGGAAACAAAAACTGTAACTAAAAAACTCAGTATCATCAAATTTATCCTAACCATACAGAGGCAGCATAGACATATAGTCAGGAGCACAGGCTCTCGGGGTGGTTGGGGGGGAAGTAGGCTTGGATTCAAATTACATCTCTAACCTCTTACAAGTTATGTGACCTTGAACAAATTATTTAAGCCCTCCCAGCCTTGGTTTCCTCATCCGTAAAACACGGACATCTCACAGAGGTAGGGTGTCTTAATAGGATAATACATGCAAAACACCTAATGGAAAAGGTTCAGCTAATGGAAGCAGGGCCTGCTGCCACTGTCACGCTGGGTCACAGGAAGATGGCACCGAGCTAGAAGGGGAGAGACAGAAATGCCAACTACTGACCAAGATAGTCACTTCTGGGAAGGAGGCTTTCTCAGACACTAACAGCCCCTATCTATGCCACAGGAAAGACTGAAGAAGGGGAAAAAGACTCATAAGGATTATGTGGGTTAAATGTTTCACTCTGTCACCCCCTCTGGTTAGCTAAAAATGTGCAGCCTTACAGGAAGAAATCAAGAATATCCTGTGTATCAAGAGACATAGAAAATAACCTAAAAAGAATTTCAGAAAGGTATGGTGACTGTATTTTCAGAATGCAAAACTAGGTGATGTGGCCCAGGCAATTCTTCCCCCCAAAATGTGAATTTACTTATCAGAAAGTTTTATATGGGCTCTTTCCCCTTTTCCAAAACAATTCAGTCCTAATGCCATTAGGTGGGGCCGCGCCTAAAGAGGTGTCTGCGCTGAGGCGTCCAGAGAAGACACAAAGGGCCACAGAGGGAAGCCTGAGCACAGCAGGAGCGGGCTGCCCTCCCTGCAGTGTCAGAGCCTGGAAGGGTGAGGAGGGCACCTGCCAGGGAAGAGGAGGATGCCAGGGTGGGGTGCCACAGGCCAAGCAGGGGTGAGAGGAGTGTCTACCCCGGGAGATGGGGCAGCCTGGTCCAGGGTGTTAGAGCCCAAGTGGGGTACAGAGGATTCTGTACCCATGCTGGCAGATGGGCTGGTGCAGGGTGTGGGAGCTTAAGAGGGGGGTGAGGAGGGAGGAAAGCCCAGGAAAGGGAACTGAACTGTTCCAGGTGAAAAGGATATATAAACAGGGATTGGGGATGAAGCAGCATGGTACATACAAAGGACTGATCAACTAAGTAAGTATATTAAGAAAAACGGCAGCTAGGATCCCACTGCCAGACAACGGAGTTATAAATATGGAAAACTACCATGAACCCTGAAGCGTTGGATTTAAATTGCAGGTACTAATGTGAACTCCACAATTTTCCATTTATATACATGTAGAAATATAGATGTCAATGTGCGTATATATGTACACATACATATATATATCCCATAGCTTTATACATCGAGGCAAGAAGCCTTAACACTCCAAGAGCAATGAGTGCCTCCAACGCCTGGATCTTGGCTTCTAAATATCTATTCTCCACTAGAAAGACTCAAGAGTTCTTTGGAGAAATAACTGATTCCAGGTTTGGGATAAGGAAGGCACAAAGTGCCTAGAACATGTTGTTATGGCAGAAAGTAAAACAGTGATGCTGACCTGAATTATTTTTGATATAGAAGACATTACTGGGGCAACTGGCAACACTCTGATGGGGGTTGAAGGATTAGATGATCCTAATGTATCAATGTCAATTTCTTAACTTCAATGGTTGGATGGTCCTTTGCTGGAATATCCTTGTTTGTTGAAAAAAAAAAAACAGTCTAGTATTTGGGGGTGATAAGAAATCACGTCACCAAATGGTTCAAGAAAAAGTTGATGCACTATAATTGCACCTTTTCTGTTCAGTTTGTGATTTCAAACATTTTTTTTTAAAGATTTTATTTATTTGACAGAGATACAGGGAGAGAGGGAACACAGCAGGGGCAGTGGGAGAGGGAGAAGCAGGCTCCCAGCAGAGTAGGGAGCCCAAAACTGGACTTTATCCCAGGACCCTGGGATCAGGAGCTGAGCCAAAGGCAGATGCTTAACAACTGAGCCACCCAGGAACCCTGATTTCAAACTTTTTTAAAAAATCATTTTTAGGGGATGCCTGGGTGGCTCAGTTGGTTAAGCAGCTGCCTTCAGCTCAGGTCATGATCCAGCGTCCTGGGATCGAGTCCCACATCCGAGTCCCACATCCCCACATCGGGCTCCTTGCTCAGCAGGGAGCCTGCTTCTCCCTCTGCCTCTGCCTGCCTCTCTCTGCCTGTGCTCGCGCGCTCTCTCTCTCTCTAACAAATAAATAAATAAAATCTTTAAAAAAAAAAAAA
>ML104710.1:0-11715 GCA_003697995.1 Taxidea taxus jeffersonii | reverse complement strand
AAAAAAAAAAAAATCATTTTTAGGGGCACCTGGGTGGCTCAGTGTTACTATGCCTCTGCCTTCGGCTCAGGTCATGATCTCAGGGTCTTGGGATAGAACCCCGCATCTCAATCTCTGCTCAGCGGGGAGCCTGCTTCCCCCTCTCTCTGCCTACTTGTGATCTCTGTCAAATAAATAAAATCTTTTTTTTTAAATCATTTTTAAATAGTCTCACACATTGATCCAAATTACATCACATTTTGTCTTATAGACAGTTCCCCTATGATGCTTATTTTGAGAGTGCACGTTTGTTCCAAGGTAATTGATATATCTGACAACAATGAGCAAAACTAAAAACTTCACATTTGCTTATGTGCAATTTCACCCATAAGGAACACCCAGATAACTATCCCCAGCTGAACAGATATACATGCACGCACATACCCCAAACATCTACCAGCTACCTGACTTCACCCCCTGATGACTTCACCCCTTGATGACTTCATCAAGCGGGTATCCTATACACGTCCGACATGACATTTGGTTCTGTATCGGATAATCCTTCCACCGGTAATAACTCACAGATTGGCTGGCCTGATGCCCACACCCCAGCACAAACTTCTGGTCTTTTCAAAGTCAGGTGTTCTATTTTATGGTATTTCTCAACCATTTAATAGGTGTAACCCTGTGCTCAGGTTTTAATTAGTTTCCTTTTTCATTAAGTCTCTTTTTAAAAAATGAGTCACTAATAAAGTTCTTAAGTGCCGTGTACCTAAACTCATTTCTCCCATAAGCTCTACAGCTTTTAATCAACAATTGTGTGGAGCATGCTGATTTTTAGGAATGCTCAAGTCATGTTATAGCAGAACTAACTGTATTTAATATAACCACCTTTACAAAGAACAACCTGCGTGCTATCAATGATGTCCCTATTCTGTACATATTAGCTATAGAAAAGAGGTGGAAAAAGAAAATACAGTATTTAGTTGCAACCTAAATTTCCAGCAACTCAGAAGCAAAGGAATATCCTGAATTTTCATTCTGTCTAATGGTTCCAGATGGATTCTTCCAAAGGTCTAGAAAAGCCCAGAAAGCCTGGAGCAGGCCACACAAATTAACTACGTATTTAATTCCTTTAATTACAGATTTAGAAGGCACACTGTGTCACACAGCTATATCTGAAAACGCCAGGAAAGTAACAACAGCAATGTGTACACTTAATGTGGACAGAGCAGCCCAACTGACCCTCTTTGTTTTATCTGCTCTGACTTACCTTTGAGTAACTTCTCTGTCATTCGAAGTTTAGTTACTTCCGACAAACTAGAGAAAAAATACCAGACTGGAGAAAAATAATCACGAAGTACAAGATTTCTGAGAAAGTATTTATTTCTACTTTGCCGAATCCAATCAAAGAAGGAACCAGATCAAATATTACACTTTCGCATTAAATCAGTCACAATGGTATACGATTTCATGAAATTTTAAATTCTTCCACTTAATAATTTTACTAATAATCTTTAGAAATGCGATTAACCCAACTTGACACCAAAGGGACTACAATTTCCTATCAGGGTTTTCGAGTATCAGTAAACAGAACGAGTATGTTTTCTTTATAGCTTTCAAGAATCTCCTTGCCAGAAATAATCTTCTGGCAAGACATTATGGTTAGGTATAGTAAGGGAAACACAGAACTAATCAGGAAAAGATGTTACAGCAGAGAAACTGTGAAAGGTTATTCCAGCACAAAACTTGCTACCATTCTTCCAAAATCAACTCTCTCAGACTAACAATTCCTAAGGTACAAAATTTTCAAGTATCTGAGTGTGTATAAAGATCAGAAGGAAACCAAGAAATGAAAACACTTGTGAAGAAAACATGATTATGAATAAATTATTGTAATTTTATCATTGTTGAAGCTGATTTAATAGTTTAACAATATTGTTCAACAGAACAAGGGTGGTAACATTTGTGAGATTGTAATTAAACATGATTCATTCCGGAATGTTTCTGGTGACACAAACTTACATAAATAATCTACTGGTAAGTCTGTTCGGATAGCACAATGAAGACAGTCAATTTTTCACACATACAATACAATTTAAAACTACAGCCTCAATCTATGCAGACTGTTTATTTTAATTTTAGAACTCTTAAATTAACCAAATAATACTAAAATCAAATCAGTGGTGGTAATGTTTAATTTGTGTATCTTGGGGATGTTACTAAACACACGCCACAAAATCTATGCCAAAACAAGTCCTAAAAGAGGTATTTTTTTCCACTTTCCTTTGCAAACTTTGTACTTGGCTTTGGTCAAGGCTGACATAAATAACTACAGAAATTAGCAATATAGTCTCAGAAAAAAAGGTCATGGAAACCAAAAGAACACAGGTTACCACCTGTGTAGACACATTAGCAGTAATGGTCTGCTCCCAAGGGCCCCCCCAAGGCTTCATGGCATCCTTAGCCCCAGCACCTGCTCCTCAAGCTCGGCAGAACCTTCCAGGTAACCACCATAGCATGGAAAGACTTATCTTTTGCAAACATGCTGACCTTTGTTCTTCTTGCACTAAATTCTGAGGTTTCAAATGAAGAACAGGGTAACAGAAAAAAATTAAATCCTCCAGAAACTTCGCTGCAATCAACTGCTTCAGCTCTGGTCTACTACGCACCCGTTCAGGGGAGCTGGTAATCCTAGCAGGAAATTTCCCGCTTTCCCTTCCTGTCTCTCCTCCAACTGAGCACTGTGATCAAGGGACTGGGGAAGGGAGAGGGGACTGGGACTGGTGAATACCTAACTAGTATCAGGACTTGCAAACATGTGATAATCTCTCTCCTTTATGGTTACAATAATCTTGCATTTATATACTGCTCATTTTCTGAACAAAAATGAAATCAAATTACCTAAAAACTTTAAAAATCCGGTTACTAATTAGTGTAAGCCTATCCTTAGGTTTTTGTTTTGTTTTGTTTTCTTTCCTTTTCTTTTGGAAGGGGGTATCTTTGGGCCCTTTTACCTTTGTATCTTTCATACATACAAAGGCCACATCAAAAAATTACCTTTGTTCGTGGGGATCCACTATACTATTCACTCTGCTTTTCCACAGGTTTGAAATTTTCTGTAGTAAAATAAAATGATTAAGGAAAAAAGTTATCTCAAACATAAAGCCAACCAAAAAAGTAGCTCTCTTAACCTAAGGTTAATTCCCAATAAAGTTCAAATAAATCCAAGTTTTCTAACTCACACAAATCTTGAGATTTCTCGATACTTAAAACCAGAATGAAAAAGCCAGACAAACCAAGTCAACAATGAAACAGACAATTAAGCCAAAATCAAAACATTTCACTTCCCCTCTCATATACATTTGCAGGCACGCGCTCTCTCTCTCTCACACACACAGAGCACAATGGAGGGCTCTAGTTGTGCCTTCCAGACAGAGAAACTGATGGGTGTTGGCCTAGCACTAATCAGCTCAAGCTTTTATTGAAAATATAATCTGGGGCACCTGGGTGGCTCAGTGGGTTAAGGCCGCTGCCTTCGGCTCAGGTCATGATCCCAGAGTCATGGGATCGAGCCCCACATCGGGCTCCCTGCTCTGCGGACAGCCTGCTTCCTCCTCTCTCTCTGCCTGCCTCTCTGCCTACTTGTGATCTCTGTCTATCAAATAAAAATAAAATCTTAAAAAAAAAAAAAAGAAAATATAATCTCAGTGACAGGTGCAAGGTCATTTCCATCTTCCACCCAGCAGCATGAAGCACTAGAAACTACTTATGAACAACAGTCTTACTTTCCAAGCCATCCACATGGACTTCCAATTTCAGTAAAGTGTTTTATCTTCATCTCTCCCTGGATGAAGTAAGATATAAAACAATTTCTCAGGTCCTAGGCAAAAACTACCTCTCAAATTAAAGATGGGAAAGTATAGTCACAGCATAAAGGTATAACTTTTATAAATTTGAAAATACCAAAGCCATTAACCTAAATATCTTTCTCATTAAAAATTAGAAACAGGGACACCTGGATGGCTCAGTTGGTTAAGCGGCTGCCTTCGGCTCAGGTCATGATCCCAGCATCCTGGGATCGAGTCCCACATTGGGCTCCTTGCTTGGCGGGGAGCCTGCTTTTCCCTCTGCCTCTGCCTGCCACTCTGTCTGCCTGTGCTCGCTCTCTCTAACAAATAAATAAATAAAATCTTAAAAAAAAAAAGAAATTAGAAACAATGCCCCCAGCAATGTAAGAGAATTACTTTAGCTGCCCCATCCTAAATTTGGACTGATTGTTTTCCTATGTTTATCCTTTTTTTCATCTAAATGTCAATTTAGGTACAAGATAAACCATTAATAAATTTATCTGTGACTTCCAATTGCAAAGCATTATCATACACACAGTATGTAGGAAGGGTTCACACTTGGAAGGGTT
This sequence comes from Taxidea taxus jeffersonii, assembly GCA_003697995.1. NCBI lineage: Eukaryota > Metazoa > Chordata > Mammalia > Carnivora > Mustelidae > Taxidea > Taxidea taxus. The sequence continues at coordinate 7,316 of ML104710.1, read as the reverse complement.
CAAATCCTTGCTGAATACAAAACCGGCAAAACTTAAAACTTCTACTTGTCCACAAACCAGGCCTCCACATCACCAAACATCTGACTGTACTGGGGCACAATTAGTCTAAAAGTATGCTATGAATCACATTTTCAATCATAATGAACATACCTACAAATCATTGTGTTTTTATTTGATCCTTTTAGTTCCTCATCCTGAAATCTCAGTGGTTAGCACAGCACCGGTTAACATACCCAAACGACTGTTGAACTGGCTAACTGTACTTTTCAGCACCTCAGATCTGTCCACCTCTACTTCACTTCCCTGACTTAACAAATAAACATTGGTGAAACACCTACTGTGCGCCAAAACAGTGTTCTAGACAGGAGTGCAACAATGATTGAGAAAGGTAAGTCCCGCTCATTGAATACTGACTTAGAAGTCTGAGGATGGGCAGGAGTACAGGAGTTGGCCACTGAAAAGAAAAAGGTAAAGAGCTACCTCATCCATGCTGGGGGGATAGGAGGGGAGCGGCATAAATGAAGCTGGAGAGGCAGGCTAAAGCTCGATCATGAAAGGCCTTACAAGTTGCAACAAGGAGTCTGAACTCTATCCCAAGAGTAATGAAAGTCACTGTGGGCAGGAGACAAATTCATGTCTGACCAACCCCTCCTGAGAGCACCTACTCAGTGCCAGACTTGTATTCTAAAACCAACACGCTTCAAGGTAGAAGGGAAGAGCCCTTGGCATGTAAATTCACGCGTCCTCCACTGGTCCAGAGCGTGCTGGTGTTGTAAAGAAACTTCAGGTCACCGATTATCATCATCACCATGATGTCACTCAGGAGATAAACAGCAGACACATTCCTCGTAAATACCACCACCACCAAAAACTGGCACACCAATGAGCCGATGGGGTAGGAAACTAAATGTATTTTCAAGAATTTCTTAAAAGCGGGGCGCCTGGGTGGCTCAGTGGGTTAAAGCCTCTGCCTTCGGCTCGGGTCATGATCTCAGGGTCCTGGGATCGAGCCCCGCATCAAGCTCTCTGCTCGGCAGGGAACCTGCTTCCTCCTCTCTCTCTGCCTGCCTCTCTGCCTACTTGTGATCTCTGTCAAATAAATAAATAAAATCTTAAAAAAAAAAAAAAAAGAATTTCTTAAAAGCTTTTTTGCTGTCTTAAATACCTATAGTTAAATCATACTGACTAGATTTTCTAGCAATTAAGGAATGTTAACACCAACTGAACAGTAACTGAACTGGACTGACTGACCTTCAATTAAACACACCCATCTAGGAGTATAAAACCACACAAAACTGAGTATTTCTTACTATGGGGAAGCTGCCTAGCCGAATACTTAAAATGTAACACAGCTATGGTGTCCGCTTCATTCCTCACTGAACCCCCAACCCCAACACACTGTAGCGATGTAATACATCATAAAGATTAAGCTAATGAAGTTAGTTCTAAGCCAAATCAGGCAAATGAAAAGCCAAGTTTATATATTTTTTCTTTCATTACAGGCCTCAAAACATAAACCTTTCTGAGTACCCACCTGTCTTTAATCACTACCATTATCATTCACATTTGGGTAAACACATTTGCAATTCAGCTGGTACCCAGGACAAAAAAATAAAATTGCTGTATTTTACCTTGAGTTATAGGAGTTCAGCAGGTTTTACAAATTAGATTCTTCCATACTTCTCATTCTTTAGCACTCTGTTCATTTTTTTAAAGATTTTATTTATTTATTTTACAGAGAGAGAGAGAGAGAGAGATCACAAGTAGGCAGAGAGGCAGGCAGAGAGAGAGGGGGGAAGCAGGCTCCCTGCTGAGCAGAGAGCCTGATGTGGACTAGATCCCAGGACCCTGAGATCATTACCTGAGCCGAAGGCAGAGGCTTATCCCTCTGAGCCACCCAGGCGCCCACTCTGTTCATTTTCTGATAATGCTATTTATGAAGGAATTGGGGTTGCGGGGGGAATCCTATGTTTGCATCACACACCTCCCAGTCATGCAGGGCCTGTCCTGCCACCCTGTGTCTATGCCGATGACTGGGAGGCATGGGGAAAAGAACGCCCATCCTTATTCTGGTGAATAAGGAATTACCAATTTTCACCGAATCAGAAGAAAGAAAACAAACAAACAAAACCCCATGCTTGATACCAAATACAAAGACATACTTCCATGTCATCATTCCTAAATAACAAAATACAAAGGTGCTGGTTAATGGAGATTTGGGTTTAAAAAAAAGGCCAAGTAAAACTTACTTTTCCCTATCTTAAAAGTCAGCAGCCCCTTTCATTTCTGTATGGAAAATAATGAGTCCAGTGTTTCACTAACTATGTTCACCAATCTATAATATTTTCCAAATTTCTCTTCTACAGGGTATGTTTAATCAGTAAACTGTATTGTGCCCAGCACCAAAAATCTGGTGTCTCAACATCTGGCCTTGCCTTACATGGGCTTTCAGAGAACGGCAACTAGAAGCAGAAATGTATGTTTCAGTCCTATTAAACAAAATAATTAACAAAAAATATCAAATAAGATATAGACAGCCCCCCTTCCATCAGAGAAAGTCCTAGGACCCTTCTAAGACTTGAAATAGTTAACACAATCCACAGAGCATGTCAAGTGTGACAAAGAGTAACCATTTTCAAGATTCATTTATTTGTGAGAGAGACAGACCAAGCAGGGGGAGGAGCAGAGGGTAAGTATCTCAGGCAGACTCCATGCAGAGCCCAATTGAAGGCTCGATTTCACAGCCCTGAGATCATGACCCGAGCTGAAACCCAACTTAATGGACTGAGCCACCCCAGGCGCCCCAAGAGTGACCATTTTAAAGACAAAGAGAAATCAAGCAACCAGCATCAAACTTAAAGAGGTTAAGAGCAAGATAAACCCAAAACCCTTGACTCCTGCTTCCTCAATAATCAGATCAGTAGTAGCTTGTGCAGGAAATGCCTTTGGTAACTTAAAGCATTTAGAAATGCCCGTAAGACCTTCACAGGCAGAAGTAATAGGCAGGCTGTAGGGAGCAAAAGTTAAGTGTTACTTAGAGACTAGTACATTTTTAAAAGTACAAACAAAAGAAGAAAAGAGATAAATTGAACCTCATTAAAATTTAAAATTTTTGCACATCAAAGGACACTGTCAAGAGACTGAAAAGACAACCCACAGAATGGGAGGAGATATCTGCAAACCATACATGTGGTAATGGTTTAATATTCAGAAAATATAGAGAGCTTCTTACAACTCAACAACAGACAATCCAATTTAAAAAATGGGCAAAGGATCAGAACAGACATTTCTCCAAATAAGATACACAAATGGCCAATAAACACATGAAAAGATGCTGATCATTCGTCATTAAGAAAATGCAAAGCAAAACCACAATGGGCTATCACTTCATACCTACTAAGATGCCTATGCTTTAAAAACAGAAACAAAACAAAGACACAAAACCAAAAAAATAAGGAAAATAACAAGTGTGCTCAGGATGTGGGAAACTGGAACCTTCATCCTCTGCTGGTGGGAATGTAAAATGGTGTGCAGCCCCTGTGGAAAAGTCGGGCAGTTCCTCAAAAACTTAACTAGAATTACCACGTTACCTAGCAAATGCAATCCTAAATATACACCCAAAAGAATTAAAAACAGAGACTCAAATAGACACTTGAACACCAAAGTTCGGAGCAGAACTTACTCACATACCCAAAAGGTGGAAACCATTCAAGTGCTCATCAACAGATGAATAAATAAAGTGTGGCGGCAGATACATACAACGGAGTATTACACAGCCATAAAAAGAACAAAGTTCTGATACATGCTTCCACATGGATGAGACTTGAAAACATGATGCAAAGTGAAATAAGCTAGATACAAAAGGATTGTATGATGATTCCACTTATGAGAAGCACCTAGAAAAGGCAAATTCATATTGACAGAAATTAGATCAGATGGTAACAGGGGCTGAGGAAAGGGGAATGAGGAATTATTGCTTAGTGGGAACAGAGTTTCTGCTTGGGGTGATGAAATTTTTGGGAACAACCGTGATGGTTGCATAACACTGTGAATATAATTAAAGCCACAGAATTACACATTTAAATTACCAAAGTACATAACAAACATATTACATGTATTCACCCCAAAGAAACAGCAAGGAAAACAAGCCCAAAGTAGCATGGAGCAAAATGAATTCAGAGTCACTTCAAAATCAGGATTAACAGAAGAAGCGATCCTTCCCCCAGAGTAAATACAATCCCAACAATGAAGAGGCTGGCTGACCCAGGCAATAGTTATCCTCATTCATTTCATTAAATATTTTAAGTGCATACAATGTGCTAGGCACAAGAAAATCACAATCACAACCCAGAAAACGTTCCTATCACTACTCTCTCTATAGGTTATGAGGATATGGATAAACTGAGTTTTTCTTAAGTTAAAAGATTAAATGCTTTTATTTAAAGTACACAGTTTCATAACAAGTACATGAAAAATCCTAACGCCAGTCTACTACCATCTTTGGTCCACATGGTTTACCTTCCTTAAGTTGCCAATCTGTCATTTTCTAAACTGGAATAAAGGATTTTTTTTTTTTAAATACAAAAACGTGACCATATCATAGCAATTAGGAAAATACTATTTTCTGGCTTCAGAGGACAATGGTCTAACCAATCAGAAAACATGATGGTGCCTGGATGGCTCAGCTAGTTGGGCATTTGACTTTTGGTTTAGGCTCAGGTCATGATCTTGGGGTCGTGGAATCAAGCGTCTGCGTAAGGCTTGATGCTCAGCAGCGACTCAGCTTGGGATTCTCTCTCTCCCTCCCCTTCTGCCCTTCCTCCCGCACATGCTCTCACTCTCAGATAAATAAATACATAAAATATTTAAAAAAGAGAAAAGAAAATATAAACATCACAAGCCTGAGTACAATTTAGACATGGTGCCTAAAAGGAGAACTCCTCAAAATGGGATAATGAGCAGTTTTACGGTTTCCAAGCACATGGCTGTTCAACAATGAGAACTGAGCTAAAGGTTTAAATGTCTATTAATCATACTTTTAGGATCATCTGGAGGGTGAAGAAAACAGTTTCCTCTTTATATCTATGTGTTTTACAGCTCTTTAATAAAAATAATAAACATTCGAGCTCACTAGCACAGTCTAGATTAATTTAAGTTTTAAAACACAACACTGAGCTTCCCTACAACCCATGCCTGCCTGTACCTGACACCCCACAGCATTTTCATCACCATAATTAGGCCAGGAATCGCCTCCAAGAACTGTTCATAATTGATGACAGTAACTAAGGCAACTCAGAAACAATGACCAGCTTCCCTTCTAGTCGCTGCAGAGTACCTGGTATCTGTAACCTGGGAAGGAGGAGGAACATTAACTGAGTCTAATAATTGCTTACTCCAACTAACAAAAGGAGGGGGGACAGGACTCTAAATGATTCAGTGGGATTCCTGTGCCTGGGAAAACACTGCATTTAGGGGATCAGCGGGAGGCATGAGTGTTCTTTGGATGAAGCCACAATATAAACAAGAATTTACTGGGTCAAAATGTAATATTCATTTTCACTTAACATCAATTACCTAGAAGAGGGAGGATGGGCCGGGAGCTAATGATTAGTCCAGGGCTTGCTGTCATACTTAAAAGCAAAAGAGTGAAATTAGGGAAAGAACAGATTTAACAGATTAAAACTTAAAAGGATTTTCCCAAGGACAAAAAAAAAAAAAAGAAAGAAAGAAAAAGAAAAGAAAAAAAGGGGGGGGGAATGGTCTTAACATCCTGAAGATATTGCCATAAAATTCTTTTAATTTTAATTTAATTTAAATTAATCTTAATTCTTTTAATTCTTGACGAAGACAACACAAATTTTTGTCATAGTGATATCAAACCTACAGACTTCAGTGCAAAAATTCTTTTTAGAGCAGTGTCCAAAAACAAGAGACCACAGGGTGTAAATTTTTCCATCACCCTAAAGGGTGAATCCTGGCCGTGTGCAGACTCACACCAACACCTCATCACTCCAGCAGTGCCACAGAAGCCACGGCTCAGCACTTCATCAAAGATGGGAAACCAAGTGAGGGGGAACCTGCATTTTTAAAAATGGGGTGCTTTAACTTGACCTAAGCTGTCACTCCTTCCTCCACTCCAAGGTTCAACCCACACTTGCTTAGACTCATGTAACCTCCGATCGGAAAGGGACCCTAAAATGTGTACTGTCACCCATGTCCTCTGTTTACAGAGAAGAAAAAACTGAGGTAACACTTCCCATCTAGTTACTGGTAAGGCCGGACTGGAGCCCAGTTCCTCCCAGCTCCCTGTCGCACTAGCGTGAGGCCAGAGAGGACTTGCCCCATTTACAAATAATCACTGTAAAGTCCATTTACAAATAATCACTGTAACGTGGAGCTTCAAGCTCTGCGTAATCCCCTTTACATGTATACTCTACTCAATTCTCACAACAGCCTGAACGATAGTGTCTTCTACCTGGTAATTTGCCTGAGGGACCTGGCAGTAGGCAGTGGAGCAGATTCTTAATCTCAGCATGGTGAGTTCTAGCCCCACTCTGGGTGCAGAGCCTACTTAAAAATAAGTAAAATATTTTTAAAAAAATCTGCCCATTCAGTGGGTTGATTCAAACCTAGGTGTGGCTGATTTCAAAGCTAATGTTCACCCTTCTCCTTCAGCCCTTCCCATGGCTCCAGGGTCCTACAGGACCTGAGCCCTCCCACCTTTCTGAATTCATCTCTTAGCACTCTTCCCATCATTGAAAAAACCCAGGCAACCTTCCCTCAGGTCTTTTACATGTGCTGGGTATCCCCCCATCCCTACCGTGCCCACCCCCCAAGACGTGTTAGTGACAGTCTACATCAAGGCAAGTGTCACCTCTTCAACAAGGCTTTCCCTAACCACTCAATCTAGAACACACTCAGTCACTCCTACCACTATCCGAAATCGTCCTCTGCACTGGCTGTGCCCCCCATTAGAATAAAAGCACTATAAGGGGGAAAAAAAAAAGGCACTATAAGGGAAAAACCCGTACTGGCCTTCTAAAAGCCAGTATGACTGCAGAAACATCCTGCTTTATTCATTTCTAGACTGCTCCATACACACAAAAAAAGAATCAGACAAGAGGAGACACTCAAAAGAACTACGAGTTGAGTAAAGGAATGAATGCCTGCCTGAACTCCCATCTCATTAAGAACGAGTGTCATATAATTTAGCAACTAACTACAAACTATCACCTGTTCTTCCCTAGTTGCTTCTTGTGATTAATCTTGTCTTTTCAGCCATATTTTTTTGTATGCCTCAGGGATATCTTATCATT
>ML104709.1:27232-58490 GCA_003697995.1 Taxidea taxus jeffersonii | reverse complement strand
AAGAACAGTTTCCCCCGAGATTTTACTCAGTTTTCAAACCACCAACTCATATGAGATATTTTCCAGGTGAATGATTTTCTGCCTTCCGTCAACTTATTTTAGTTGTGGTTGTATTTGATATGCAGATATTCTGGAAGAATCACTACTGACACCCAGAATCCAATCAACACATTCAGTTTTGCAAAACAGACATTCAGAGAAATGTAACATTTTTAGGGCTGGAACAAAACAAAAACAAACAGATCAGCTAATCCCCCTCTCATTTCATAGATTAATGGGAGTGATTGGTGAAGGTCACATAGCTAATGAAGGTGAACTTGAGATCAGAACTCAGGAGACCCTACATTGTAAACAGTACTGCAAACACTTTTTTTTTTTAAACATATAATGTAACCCCACCCCCCTCTCCCAACACCCCTCCTCCCACCCCCCTCAGTTTGTTTTATGACATTAAGAGTCTCTTTTGGTTTGTCTCCTTCCTGATCCCATCTTGTTTCATTTATTCTTTTTCTACCCCCTTAACCCCCACCCCCGTTGCATCATATCAGGGAGATATGATTTCTCATATCAGGGAGATCATATGATAGTTGTCTTTCTGCAGTTTCACAGTTTGGATTCCCATTGACTGGCCCAAATGCACCACGTAAGGGCTGAGATTCTTTTCTTAATTTTCCCCATGTATTTCTCTTGGAAAGAATTGACAGCCTGTTTCCTGAGGTAACAGCAGTCAAATTGGACAGGATAATAAACACAGAAGCACCTAATGGTTTATCTACACAAGACCAAGGTCAGTCCTGGAGTCCACTGCCCCACCCCCTTTCACTCTCAGAGAACAAACATCACGTAAATTACCTATTTTGATTTGTTGAACTGAATAGCCTTCCTCCCCTCCCTGCCTCTCCCTGCCTCTCCCTTCCTTCTTCCTCCTGCTTTGCCCTCCCTCAGCTCCCTCCTTCCTTTTCCTACATTAGACTTGCAGTCAGAATTTCTCTCTAGGACTGTCTTCCAGCCAAACATCCGCCTGCCTTTTGCGCACGTCAGCACATTTCCCTCATCCTGGCCTTCCTCTTTTCCCACCTCCCTCTGTGCTTTTGTTTCCAAATTGCGGGTCTATCAAAATTAATGAACTCATTTATTTGCTCTACATCAAATGCACACGGAAATTATTGTATTTCTAAATAGGCCGATAGTGCTGGGTAGACACATTCTTATCTCCTGAGAGCCACCACGGTACCTCTTTATAACCTTGGGAATGCTTACGAGAACACGATCGTGGCAATGTTGAGAGGCCTCTGACAAGACAGAAGGTTTTCTTGATCTATGTTTAACGGGTCCCTTTATTTCCTATTTTGAGTATGTTTGGAGCTCTACAGAAAAGTCAGCAACGAGGTTACACTGTGTGATCAGTATTCTAAGAGGCTGCCAAGGAAAAATCTGAGACACATTATTTTGCTGGCAGAGCAGGTGTTCTGCTTTGAGTTGTAACATAACCAGTGAGCAATAGCTCATGAAATGACCTTCTTTTCAATTTATTAAAGGGCAAGCGTTTCTTGGAAATCCATATATTTCACTAAGCTCTAAATCAAGACTGCATCTACCAGAGCCCTCTCAAAATCTCTTGCTCCAATTTTGACTTTCATAGACTAGGGCACTAACCTGATCATTTCTTCCTACCACTTGCTAGGAAGCCAAGCTTTTGTGTGTATTTCTTAAAGGGGAGTGTGTGCAGTGGGCTGAATTGTCAGTGTCTGTCCTTCTCAGATGTGATTGCAGGGCTGAGCCTGATGCTAAGTCTCCTTACAGTCCAAGGCCACAGACAGTCACCTTTTTGTTGGTCAAAAGGAGGACAAATTCAGGTGACACTGGGAGACAAGCTTCAACCACTCCCACAGATGGACCAACAATCCCTACCCTCCTAACCCCTAACACAGCTCTGGTCGGTAGCATGATCTAGGGACACACTTTCAATCCCTATATTTACTTGGTTCTCGGAGTCATTCCTTGGCTCTTTCAGGTTGCAGTTTGTATTCCAAGCCACAAAATTCCAAAACACAAAGATGTGAATTGGATGTGCCGGGACCAACCTTAGCCTTTTCCTCCACCAACTTGTCTTGCTCCTCCTCCTTTGTGTGCAGAACAGCCACATCCCCTCCCAGCACTGGGTGAGCAGGTGTGCTCTGGGGATCTGTCAAAATTTCATAGGGCACTCTAGGGTGGCTCCAGGAGGCAGGAGTGAAAATATCCCAGGGGCTGTGTTGCCCAAAGGTTCCTGGAAGGATAGAGACAAATAAGCATAGTACGAGAGCTAACCTGGCTTCTAATTGGAGCAAAGCTTACTGCTAAGATGGCTAGGTCAACCTAATCAAATTTAGTTGTTTCGTAGTTCCTTAAGAAACAACTCCAGAGCAGTTGGCTCTGGAAACTTGAGCCTGGTATGCCTCCTACAAAATGCATCACATGGGTGCTTAAACTACTCAGTAATATACTAAGGATTCACAGAATAAATTCTAAACAGTTTTAACACTTGCTTCAAGGGGTGTCAGTTAGGGAAACAAGATGACCTGCTGAAATAAATATACAGAGTCTCTCTACACAGTAAGTCAAGTTAATCTTATTACTTTAGCCGGCCCTGGCTAGGCCTTTCCCCATACACAGCCCCTCCAGTCCTGAATTGTTCCTATAGAAACATGACCCTATGATAACAGGGTTCCTTACCAAACTCACTGAGCTCAGTCTGGCTGAGTTCTTGAAGTTTAACTGTCTTTGATTTTGCTAATTTTTATGAAAGTAAGCTTACTTTACGGTGTGGCCTGAATTTTGTTTCCCCACCAAAACTCACATGCTAAAGCTCTAACCCCCAATGTGACTATATTTGGAGATAAAGCCGTTATGAAAGTCATTAAGGTGAAAATGAGGTCATAAGGGTAAAATCCCGATCTGATTGGGATCTGATAAAAGGAGATACAAGAGCAGTCTCTCTGCCGTGTGAAGATCCAAGAAAATGGTCCTCTGCAAGCCAGGAAGAGAACTCTCTCGAAAACCCAACTGTGCTAGAACCTGATCCCAGATGTCCAGTCTCCAGGACTGTTCTCATGTGAGAAATAAATGTCTATTGTTTCAGTCGCCTGGTGGATGGTATTTGTTAGGCATCTTGAGCTGACCAATACACTTGGCCTCAGAGAATTCATGACACAACAGAGGCTACATCAGAGACCCTGAACTGGGACTGAGGCAATGGCAAGGTAGATGTCCCATACCTATGTACTTCCCGTCCATGCTCCACAGGCGCACAGTGCGGTCAAAGGAGGACGACAGCAGAAACTTTTCTTCTATCAGCTCCAAACTAATGAATAAAAAGAGAGGAGAGATGCTCCAAGTCTTGTCCAGCATGAAAGACACATTGGATCAATATGTCAATGCTCCGTTAATTACAGTTGGAATATAGAAGCCAAGTCAATCTCCCGAATTATTCCTGGTACCATTCTTTCCCTGCCTCCTACCATACCACACTCTTCAAATTCTCCAGCTTCAGCCCCAAGGTATTAAACAAGAAACACTGGAAACCATCTTATGGATGATGGGCCTGTGGGGGAGATCATGAGGTTGTAAAAAACAGCCCAGACAGAGTTCGGGTCATGCCTTTAGCACTGATGCCTTTCAACTCAGTAAAAAAATTAAATAAATATAAATTAATTAATTAATTTACTAAATTTCCAAACTTACAGTAAAATACCAGATCAGATCTAGTCAAGGAAGACAATCATCCATTTACAAGAAAAATGAAGACTTCCAATCAGTCTTGTGCAAACAATACCTATATTTTATTTCCCCAACAGCAGGACTGTTTTCCTATTTCAAGTAATTCAGAGGCCTTCTGAGAGGGTTAATGTGATCAAAGCTCTGAAAAGTATTTTAACTCTTAAAAATTCTTGAACTCTAAAATGGATGGTACTCACGATGTCACCACACTGACATGGGCCCGCCAGAATGTCACATCTAAATCGAAAGAAAGAGCACACCTGAGTACAGGGGGAGTTAATGTGAGATGCTGTACAACCATTCCTACAGGACAGGGTCAGATCTGGATGGGTGTCCTGCAAGGGGAGAGGTACTGGTGTGGCAGTTGTTGGTTTTGTTATATTAGTTGATAAGTGTTTATCAAGCACCTACTATATATAAGACCCTATCCCAGGTCCAAAGACGTATAAAATGGGTCCTGTGCAAGGCGCTTATGTTATGGTTTCCCTCAGTGCTTAGGGTTTGGTAAGCATGCAGGAGCAGACAACTAATGAGAATTATTTTGTAAATTAGGCAGGTAAGAGCTATGTTCCCAGTACTTGGAGTAAACGACCCAGACTAGGCAGGTGGCTCTTACTCCTAAATTCCAATTTCTTTTATTCTAGCATTTAAACTTCTGTGGAGAACAGGAAAAGATGACTCAGTGGAAGTATGCAAATATTTACCTCTCTATTGGCTTTATAGAAATGTATTTATATATGCATATAGAAATATAGAAATGCTATATTCTATATTATATAGAATAGTTATATAGAAATGTATATGGGGTTTCATATAACCATTTATATATGTTAGATATTAAATATGCTAAACAGAGCTAAATATGTTAGTTAGAAAGTTGTCTAAGGGACACAAAGAAAAAAATAAACAAGTCCTGAAAATTATGTATTGTGTGTATGTAGGTGCCCCTGTATATATATAGATTATATATATGGATAGAAATTTTCTGGAAGAAAATGAAAATTCATTAACAGTGTTCTCCAGATGCAGCAAGGGCAGGGTAGAAGGCAGTAGAGGTCACAGTTAACAACTATTACTTTCCATTTTCCATTCTTTTGTGCTGTCTAATTTTTTTTTTCCAAACTTGAGCACTTTTACAGTTGCTGAAAGGATTTTAAATTTTTAAACATTTTTCTGACTGCTAAAGCAATATGTTTCTGGAAAATTTAGAAAATACACATTTCCAAAAATAAAAAATAAATAACCTCATCTACAAAGAGCTAACATTTGCTAAAACTTTGGTGTATGTCCTTCCAGACTTTCAGTCTTCCATATACTTCTTCGTTTTAACAAAGACTCATACTTTAGTAATTTCACAATCTGAATTTTTTCACTTAATAATTTTTGAATTATTAATGAATATTTTTCCTGTGAAAACATTTTCATTTACAGCATTATTATTTAATGACTAGATGGCATTCCAGTCTATTTGTTACACCATCACGAACAGAACCAATTCTCCTTATGGTGGATATCTAGCTTGTCTCTAATGATTGTCTTTCTTACAAACAACGTTTTGATTCACAACCTGATAACTAAATCTTTGGGCACTTGTCTTATTATTCTTTTCAGCCACATGCCTAGAAGTAGGACTGCTGGTCTGAAGCTTTAGATATGTATTGTCAACCTGCCCTTCAGATAGTATGTACCAATTTGCCTGCTATCTAAGAGTGTATGAGTGCCCATTTTCCTGTATCTGTGCCAACTGTGAATATTTTCATGAAACAATTTGTTTCTACATCCATTTGTAAAGGGTTGAAAAGAGCCCCTCCCATCCTCACTGGTACAATTTCATTTTACCAATGAAAATATTCAATTAAAACCGAAGCTGTGCTCATTATGGGATTTAACACGAAGCGTCCACTGCTTACTCTTGGGGGACTGTAGCTCAGGTCCCTGCAGGCCGTACTCTTTGATGTCATAGACGTGCACGAATCCTTCCTGGTCAGCCACGTAGGCAAGGGCATCTCCTGCTGTCACCGTGATGCTGCTGACCTGCGCTTTGTCCCTGGACTGAAAGAGAAATGCACAGGGCCCGTTACAGAGACACCCACATGGTACATCCCAGACACACACGGACATAGCCCCTCACATATACATACACACAACCATAGCCTTTCACAGACACATACACACGGGGCCACTTGTAGACAACCAGACACACACACATATAAACACACACAGGGCCCATGACCCACCCACACACACATACACACACGTGCACACATATGTGGTCCATCAGAGATACACATGGGGTCAGGGTCATTGCAGATAAAGCAATGTCTTTATTTTGCCTGTCAGACAACGGCAAGTGGAATGCTGTATCTCATTTATAGCATATATATATCATATATATATATATGCATATAGCATATATATATCACTGTGCCTGTGTAAATCTTTTAGTGAGATAGGGAAATGCTATATAGAAAAATAAAGCTAAGAACTTGGAGCCCATAAGAGTTGCTGTATTTCATAGCCAGGTTAGTGTCAAAAAAGAAAAAAAAAACAACATGGGTGCCTGGGTGGCTCAGTCACTTAAGCAACTGCCTTCGGCTCAGGTCATGATCCCAGGGTCCTGGGATAGATCCCTGCATGGGGCTCCCTGCTTAGTGGGGAGTCTGCTTCTTCCTCCCCCTTTCCTGCTGCCTCTCCCCCACCCAACCCCTGTGTGAGCTCTCACATGGTCTCTCAAATAAATAAATAAAATCTTAAAAAAAAAAAAAAAAGAAAACAGTAACAAAAAACAACAGACCCAAAGCCTGGAAGTAATTTCCAACCAACTTCCCAACTTACGGGAGTGAAGTTTGCAATGGGACAGGCCCCACCGAATAGCTTCCAGAAGGTGACAGAACCTGTGAGGAGGGGACAGCAAGAAGGGCAGTGTGGCTGTGCAAGCCCCCCCCCCCCCCCCCCAACCCTACCCCTGTGCTGAGTCTCTGAGCCTTTGCAGACATGTCCTGCAGCCTCATGACCCCAGGGCCTCGTTCTTTTTCCCTTGGCTAACCGATCAGTTAGAATTATCAGTAAACACTGGGGCAGGGGTCTTCTGTATGGGTTTTGGATTAACTGGCTCAGTAGCTTTTTCTTTCTCCATTAATCTGGGCAGATTTCCTGATGAGAAGGGCTCCAGCTTTGGCTATAGAGGAAGGGTCCAGAAGTTCGGGCTACAGCAATAATTAGTGTGTATGTGTGCCTGTATGTATGAGCACGGATTTGCCTAGTCAAAGGAATTCGGAGGGGGGGGGTCCTTTTTGGTCTACTAGTCACGCACAATTCTTGACCATGTTTTATACGTGGATGTTCATGGAGCAAGCCTTTGTGAAAGGGGACCCCATGTGTACTACATCCTCTTGGGAGCTCCCTAATGAATGCACTTTCCTCCTCTTCTCTCAGGAGAAAAGGGGCTCTGTACTCCCACTGGGTAAAGCACAGCCATGGATGCCTCATGGTGGAGGGTGGAGAAAGCATCCAAGGACATCTGCAGCTTGGGGGGCCACTGGGACCCTGAGTCCGCAGCCTCTTGTCACTACATGATGAGAAGAACACCGACTACCAAGTACCCTGGGACCAATACACGTATCTTAAGCCTTCCCTTGCCACCAGAACACAGGTGGCTGGCTGCTCTCAACTCACAATTTTAATTAAAATCCTAGAGCTTTGGAACAGGACTGTGGCCCACTTGTTACATTTTACTAAAGCCTGCAATGGGGGGCCGGAGGGGTCATGTCATTTGTGGAATGTCTCCAAGCTAGTCAGTGGCAGATCTGGACTCAGAGGCTCATCCTCAAGTTCTTGGGGGAGCCCCAGCTTCTTCGTCCTAAAATGAGCAGGCTACGTAGCCGATCTCTACTTAGGATTCTTTGTTCGTCTTCTTCAGGCTCTTCGGTCAGGCCGCCTATGGCTGCTTGTGGCCTTCCCCTTACAGAATGTGCATGGCGTTGCCTCAGCCTGACTCAGTGATGTCCTCTGTGGCCCACTTTACTTGCAGAGGGCCTCTGAGTGGGCAGCCAGGGCAAGGAAACTTGATTTGGAGGAAGGGGGAGTCAGGACCTCACTCTCCATGTGACCACCTCGCTGGCTGGCAGGACTGGGCCGGAGCAGGCCAGGGTGGGGGCCTCATCAGCCTGGGTTCCAAGGAAAGACAGCAGCCAGAGGGAGGGATAGGAGAGGTTGCAGAGGACAGTAATGAGTAACTGGGGACCCCCTCTCCAAACCTGGGTTTGCAGTGACCAAGTCTTAGCAAAGAGGAACACAGCCTCTGGGGGTTGCTATTCTCACCTCCAGGCCCATTGGTGATGAGGGAAGCAGCCGTTGATTCAAACTTGGCAGCCCGAGACTTCAGAAAGGTGAGGCAGGAAACACTCCGGTCTGGGCCTGGTGACCAGGGAGGGTTTGGTTGTGATCCTCATCAAGCTCACAGCCCTTTCTTGCCCCCCGTCCTGCAGCTCTGCTCGATCTATACCCCACCATGGGCCTGAAGCTGGAGCTGAGCATACAGGGGTGCTCGGGCAAGTAGGCACCTGCGCTGGTTAAGAACCAACCCAGGTGAAGTCAGATGTGAAGGCTAATGGCCCTGGCAGTGCAGGACCCTAGGGCTTTCGGAGAGAGTCAAAGATTTGGGCGAATTTGCCCGGGATTTTATGGGTGCTTCTCAAGAAGCCCCACTCCCCAAAAATTCTTGGATTGGAATAATACGAATTAATCTTTATGTCACCTTTGACATTTACCAAGATGGAAAACCATGTGAAATCCCATGGTTTATTGGATTATTAGTCCCATGGCCAGATGAGGAAGTAGAGGCCTATAAAGGTGAAAAGCTTCGCTCAAGGCCATAAAGATGTTCATATTTCCATTCACTAGTGTGGTTTTTTGTTGTTGTTGTTTTTTGTTTTTTTTTTTTAATCAACATCTGTTAAATCTCTGGTACAACCTAGGCATTGCACTAAGGGCTGCAGAAAGAAAGGGAAGCAGAGAGCTGAACCAAAGCAGAACCAGCCCCAGGAATGAACAGCATGCTGATGGCACCAGCAGGATGAAGGCTTCTCAGGGGAAGCAGCATCTGATCTGTAATCTCGAAAGATACCATGGGCAGGGGGCAGAGAGGGCTCTCTAGGGAAAGACGTCAAACCCCGATCTTCACAGCACAGCCAAGTGTAAGAATAACTTCAAAGCCCACCACCCTGCTTCGCCTTGGTCTTCCAGTCTCCCAGCTAGACTTCCAGTACCTCCCCACAGGGGCCACATCTGTCTTGTTTACCACTGATCTGTAATCCCCTCACAGTGCTTGGCACACAGAACTCAACTATTTGCTGTGGAAGAAGAATCCAACAAGCTCTTTAGAAACAAAGCTGTGAGAGCCACAAAGAACGTTGCTACTTGAGGTTGTGGGCAAGGAACTCCCTCTATATTGCCCTCCTTGAGTCTGTGGGCTCCAGGGTACATATGTTGCCCAGAGTAGAGGTGAATGAATGGTCTCATGTAAATATGGGTGCCATATAAATAATGGGGTTGGTACTAGAGTTATTAATATATAATGTATTATTAGTCCCAGAGGTACAGGTCTGTGAATCGCCAGGTTTACATGCTTCACAGCACTCACCATAGCACATACCTTCCCCAATGGGTACTGGAGTTAAATACAAGGGGTGCTGCTCCTTGTATTTAACACCATGAGGACACTCATGTAACAGGTTGTTAATAATTCCACAATATTTATTTTGGCCTGACTCTGAGCTTAGCACTGTGCTGTGCACTCAGGAAACCACAGAGGACATGGTAGATTCAGGCCCTCAAGCTCTCATAATCATTGTTACTGAGCTCTCTGGCCTCCGTTTCCTGATCTATGAAAATGGGTGCAATAGCACCTATCTCTCAGGGTCAATGTGAGCACTAAATGAGATAAAATATTAAAAGAACTCAGGAAAATGACATAGAAGATTAAATATAATATTTTAAAAATATTTATATATTATGTTATGATTGTATTATTAAATACTAAATTATATTTATTAAATATATTGTTATAATAAGCAAATATCATTAGTTATAAATAAATATGTTTATATTAGTTTCCTAGTTAAAAAGCTTAGTATCTAAGAACTAATAAATGAATTTGGCAAAGTAGCAGGATACAAAGTCAGCCCACAATAATCAGTTGCATTTCTATATACAAACAAGGAACCATCTGAAAAGGAAATTACAAAAACAGCCCCATTTCCAATAGCATCAAAAAGAATAAAATATTTAGGAATTAAGGAAGTCAATGACTTATACAATGAAACCTACAAAACAATGCTGAAAGAAATTGAAGACATAAATAAATGGAAATACATCCATGTTCATGGATTAGCAGACTTAATATTGTTAAAATGTCAATACTATGCAAAGCAATAGCTCCTGGGTGGTTCAGTCAGTTAAGCGTCTGCCTTCAGCTCAGGTCATGATCCCAGGATCATGGATTGAGCCCCTTGTCAGATCCCCTGCTCAGAAGGGAGTCCATTTCTCCCTCTGCCTCTGCCCCACCTCCCCCTCAAAAAAATAAAATAAAACTACATAAAGCAATGTCAATGGTATTTTTTACAGAATAGAAAACCCGTCCTAAAGTTTGTATGGAATTTTAAGGGACCCTAGATAGCCAAAATAATCTTGAAGAGTAAAACTGGAGGACTCACACTTCTCAATTTTAATACTACTATAAAACTATAGTAATCAAAACAGTGTGGTATTGACATAAGGACAGACATGTAGACAAATGAAATAGAATAGAGAGCCCAAAAATGAACCCTTACATTTATCATCAAATGGTATTTGATAAGGGTGCCAAGACTGTTCAATGGGGAAAGGACAGTCTTCAAGAAATGGTGTGGGGAAACTGGATATCCACCAGCAAAAGAATGAAGTTGGATGCTTATCTACATATAAAAATTAACTCAAAGTGGATAAGAGGCTTAAAGATAAAACCTAAAACAGTAAGACTCTTAGAAGAAAACAGAGGACAAAAACATCAGGACATTGGATTTGGCAATGATTTCCGAGATATGACACTAAAGGCACAAGTAATAAAATTTAAAATAGACAAACTGGACTTCATGCAAATTTTTTAAAAATATGCATCAAAAAACACTACCCACAGTAAAAAGGCAACCTACAGAATGAGAGAAAATATTTGCAAATCATATATCTGATAAGGAATTAAGATCTGGAATAGAGAGAACCTCTAAAACTAAAACAAAAAGCAAAAAAACAAAACAAAACAAAAAACCCTGTTTCAAAAGTGGACAAAGGACTTGAGCAGACGGTTTTCCAAAAAAGCTATACAAATGGCTGATATGCACATGAAGAGATGCCCAACTTCACTCATCAGGGAAATGCAAATCAAAACCCCAAGGAGATACCATGTCACACCCATGAGGACGACTATTAAGAAAGAAAGAAAAGAACAAGTGTTGGCAAGGATGTGGAAAAATTGGCACCTTATGCACTATTGGTGGGAATGTAAATAAATTGGTGCAGCCACTGTGGAGAACAGTATGGAGGTTCCTCAAAAAATCTAAAAAAATACCCCATGATCAAGCAATTCCACTTCTGAGTATATACCCCAAATCATTGAAAAGCAGTGTCTTGAAGAGATATTTGTACACCTATGTTCATAGCAACATTATTCACAATAGCTAAAATGTGGAAGCAACCCAATTGTCTTCAGATGGGAAAATGGATAAGCAAACTGTGGCATATCCACACACAATGGAATATGTTCAGCCTTAAAAAGGAAGTAAATTCTTAATGAAACAAGATGGGATCAGGAGGGAGACAAACCATAAGAGACTCTTAATCTCACAAAACAAACTGAGGGTTGCCAGGGGAGGGGAGTAGGGAGAGGGAGGTTGGGTTATGGACATTGGGGAAGGTATGTGCTATGGTGAGTGCTGTGAAGTGTGTAAACCTGGCGATTCACACCTGTACCCCTGGGGCTAATAATACATTATATGTTAATAAAAAATAAAAAAAAATTTTAAAAGGAAGTAAATTCTTGAATAAGCTACAACATGGATGAAACTTGAGGACATTACGGTAAGTGAAATAAGCCAATCACAAAAAGACAAATACTGTATGATTCCACTTACAAGAAGGACTTAGAGTAATCAAAATCATGAGGAGAGAAGGGGTAAAGGGAGGCAGCGGGGATGAGAGAATGGGGAGCGGGTGTTAAGCGGGGACAGAGTTTTAGGTGGGAATGATGGAAGGTTCTGTGGATGGGCGGTGGTGATAGTTACTCAGCCACATAACATATTTAATACCATTGCATTGTACACATTGTTGTGTGTATGTATTTTACCAGGATAAACAAAGAAAGAAGAGGAGGAGGAGGAGAGGAAAGAGGAGAAGGAGGAGGGATTAGCAGGAGGTGAGTGGGAAGAGGAGGAGGATGGGAGGGGAGAGGAGAGGGAGGAGAAAAAAGAAAAAGTCTTAGTCTTTCAGTGAGCCCACTGCTTTCCTGGATTTTAGTCTGGTTACAATCTCTGTCGTTCTCTTTCACTGTCAAATTCTTTCTCTTTGATGTCAAGGAAGATGTGACAATCCCCAATATAAGGAAGAATGAAGCTAAAATGTCAAAAAGCCAGCAGAAAGTATTTGTTTTTGGCTCATTTGACTTGGCTTACACCATTGCCTTTCTCCCTTAGCTCCCCTCTCTACTAAAAATGACTTCAGAAGAACAGTCTGGACAGTTTTTCCAAATAAGATGGTGACCTCTTAACCAATCCCATGTGAAAAAGACCACTGGGTTCTGGTTTGACCTTCAAAAAAGAGCCAATACTCTTCTTTCCTGGAAGGATAGGGCACTTTCCCATATTTTCATCTCATTTGTGCAATGTAGAAATGTGAATTATTGGTAGCTATGGCTGGCTTCGTATTTGGGGAGAAAAGGAGTTTCTCAAAGCCAGCAGTCACATAACTTTAAGCAAAAAATGCTGCTACAAACAGGGTTTTAAATTAGAGCTGCTGGCTAAAAGGTCAACATTGCATTCTTGGCCAGTGACTTTATTCTCATTTTAGTGGCAAAGAAAATAATCATTAGAAGGAAATGCCACCACTTTTCCTCCAAAGATTTTTAAAAGTTTTAGGCACTGGCAGAAAGAGCCTCATAGAAGAATCTTTTTTATGTTACAGAAAAGGGGGTAGGAACAGACTGAGTAATAAGGGAACAGGTTGGAATGGCTGGGTGGCTTGGTCGGTTAAGCATCTGCCTTCTGCTAGGGCTGTGATCCCAGGGTCCAGGGATTGAGTCCAGCAAAGGGCTCCTTGCTCAGCAGGGAGTCTGCTTCTCCTTCTGCCTGCCACTCCCCTGCTTGTGCTCATTCTCTACTCTCTGACAAATAGATAAATCTAATCTTAAAAAAAAAAGTCTACAGGTAAGAATTTCTTTTTAATCTCATGGTATTCAGTCTCTAGCCACTGCCTTCCAGAGTGTGTCTCAATCACAGCAGTCCCAAGGCATTGCTTTATCATTCTTTTTTCTGTTGGGCATGTACATCTTGTGTTTTAATTTAGACTGTGAGCCATATGAAGGCAGCATCAAGCCTCAAGTCTCTCTCTAGTCTTTTCTATGCATCTCCCTTGGGGTTATGTCAATAGGAATGGTTCAAAGATATTTTCTGATCAAATGAGTTATTAGAGCTGTTCTTTGGCTAATAAGTTATCAAGGGCCTCAAGTAGGAGATTGCAGGGTGGGGTTCTCTGAGGGTTTGCTGGTTGGGTTTCAGGAGATGCAAGAACCCCCCAGTTTTATGTAAAATCTCCAGTATCTCCCTGTTGGGGCTCCATGGGTGTGAGATAGTGGGTCTCTTGGCTGTTGGCAGATGGGTGTCTACAGACTACCACTTGGGAAGGATGAACCTGGACTCTGGAAGTAGGGCAAGGAGTGGTAGGAAGCCTTTGGCTGTAGGTTCCTGTGGTTTTCCATTCAACATAGCCAGCCATGAAATGGAAAGATAAGTGTGTTTTTCAAAGGGTTTGTGACTTAGAGGGAGAGGGGTGTGGTTACCAGCCCCAACACCTAGCACTGGGCCTGGCACATAGCAGGAACTCAATAGTGTGCTTTGAATGAAGCTATGAATGAACGGGCCCATGATCACATTAGCAGAGAGAAGGTCTTGAAGAAATGGAATCAGGGCAGAAAAATTAGGGAGAATGGGGTGGAGATTGGGGAAAAGTTTTGGAATAAAATGTACAAGTAATAAGGGATGCCTGGGTGGCTCAGTTTGTTGAGTGTCTGACTCTTGGTTTCAGCTCAGATCATTAACTCAAGGTCCTGGGATTGAGCCCCACTTTGGGCTCCATACTCAGTGGGGAATCTGCCAGAGATTCTCTCTCCCCACTGCCCTCCCCTTCCCCCTGCTTGTATATGCTTTTTCTCAAAATAAATAAATACATGAAATCTTTAATACACACACACATATACACAAATACGTATGTATATGTGAAATATATATATATACACACATATATATACACACACATACCATACATATATGTGTGTGTGTGTGTGTGTGTTTGTGTGTATGCATATATACAAGTAATAAGGATTGACCATGTGGCAGAGTGTAGGGGATGAGTGCTCTGGGACCCTGGGTACCACCTGAGGGGGCTGATGGAGAAGGTGGCATAAAGCCTGGGCACATAGCTGAGCAGCCTTGCTAGCTGGGCAAAAGGAGCCTATGAAGACAGAGGGGTTAATCAGCACTGTAGCAAAGCCCAAGGGGCTCAACAGGGCAGAGAGTCCTTTAGGTGGACAGTAGATGAGAAAAGGCTCCCGGAGATGGTGGGCTGGTCTGAGACAGCGTCTGATGGATGAGTGCCTGGGGATGTCGACCAAGCTAGCCAAACTCTTAAACTCCTTCCCAGCTTTGGGAATCTCCCGCCGACAGGTTAAATCTAAAACCAGGCTAATCCTTACAAACCGGGAAGCTGTCCAGAACTGAGATCTCTTTAGGACATGCCAGAGTCCTAGGCTGCTGGGGCTGCGCATAGCAGCCAAGGAGTCTACCCCTGACCTACCCTTTCCATCTTCTGCATCATCAGAGGGAGTGGGAGTGTTCAGCTTGCAGTATATGTGGCCTGAGATGACATTCCAAATGATGACCTCCCCATCGTAACTGGAGGTGGCAAGAAGAAAAGGTGGGCACTGAGCCATACAGAGGATGTCCTCCTTGTGCCCATGGTTCTGAGAAAGAGAAAGATGGAGAGGAGTGGGGAAGAAGTCAAATCCCCAATCACCCCCAGCTATCTCCCCTTCATCTGATGCCTAAGACAGAGGATGCAGATGGGTTCCTCCTTCTGTGCTTGCCCACATCGAAGACTCACCTGGAACCAATCCATGCAGCTCAAAAATATGTATTGAGTGAATTAATAGTTGAATGAGTAAGTATATGAACTTCACGGACTTGCATGACGCCCATCCTTGCAGTGGCCATCACTTCCGGGGCATTTTCTGCATAACTTTGTTCTTTCACTCAATAATCACTAATCCACAAACCCCAGGAAGGCAGAAATCATGAGATGACCACTTTGCTCATCACTTCGTCTTCAGTGAATAAAGCACGCTTGGCCCACAATAGGCCTTTGGCATATGCTAGCTGAGTGAAAACAAATGAATTGGGCATTGCTATAAACTGGACACTGGGCTAGGTCCTGGGCATACCATGATGAAGACAGACAAGGTCTGGTTTCCTGGAGTTTGTAATCTAGTGACTTGTCCCTTTTGGAATATTTATGGGGCTATAGGTAGGGTTGGGCCATGGCAGCTGATGGTTGGGCACAGTGACTTTTCTTTCTTAGCACTTGTCTTATTGGCTTGGCATCCAGGCAATTTTGAGGAAGGTCATTCAACCCTGGGAGGCTATAGAAAGTTGGGAGGGCACTTTGCTAATAAGAATCACAAGAACTCCCTGCTTATGGGTCCCCCAACAAATCACAGGGCAGGAATGTGAGCTCTTAGGCTCTGTGGTTGCCCAAAGATGACACAGTAATTGCATATAATTTTGCATGCCAAGCAGAAGCAGGAAGTAGAGGCTTCTTTGAGGAAAGTAACACCCACCAAGTCTTGGGCTGCCATTCTCATTGGACATGAGTCGTGGCTGAGCTCACAGAGAGCTGCGTGGATTGGTTTCTGTGGCCCCATGCCCCAGCCGTCACTCTTCCTGGAGGGAAAGCAGCTACTTGGAGCTCAAGCTCCCAGCTCTACCTGGACCCATCATGAATTGTGCCACAGCAGAGCCTCGGAGTGAAAGGTATCTGCCTCATGTGCCCCTGTTTGGATGGAAGTCAGACAGTGGACCAGGGCTCACCAGGTCATCCTGCCAGTGTGGCTGGGGCTTCCAGAAGTGATGAAAGTCACATGGTGCATCCTGTATGTAAAGCCAAAGAGAAGACGTTCTATAAGCAGTGAAATGAGCTGCCAACACACTCACAACTTCAGAGAGAAGGTGTTGGCACATTTTATAACCCTACCCCTCACCTCACCAGTGATGTAGATTTTCGAAATGTCAAAGCAAATTCCCCTAGTGCTGCTGGGAATAAAAAGCAATCCACTTTTGACGTTTGGGTGATTGCATTTCAACAAATCATATGTCAGCTGACAAACCCTGCTTGGACCGTCTGCATAGCTTCGCCTTCGTAATAAGACCTATAGCTGTTGCATGTGTTAAAACAAAAGCCTTCAGCTCAGGAACCTATAATACCAAAGGACAAATTCAACGCCAGGGCTTCTCAGGTAGTCATCTTTCAAATCATCTGGGGATGCAAGGCTTAGGCTGTGAAATATGGTACATCTTCAAATGAATAAAGAACTTACAATGTTTAAAGACCGTTGGAAATCCATGACCATCCAGCATAGCAAGCAGGGGAAATAAAATGTCACAGGTAGATTTAAAACTTAGCTGCAGTCAGCATTTTCAGCTTCCCCTGTCTCTGAATCCCTTCCTCATCTCTAAGCCATAAAAAAAGAATTTTTCCCCCATAGAGCTGCTTATGGATGGCATTTCATCTCCTCTTTCCACTTAGAGAGGAACTAGGGCAGAAAGACAAAGTGGGAGGAAGAAGGAAGAAAGTAAAGGGCTGGGCAGTTGATAGGGAGGTTAACCCTCAGTTAGGGATGAGGGTATGTGAGATACAGCTGAAGACCCTCTACGCAGGGGAGAAGGGAGCATGCCAGCCTGTACAAGGGGTAAGACCATGAGGCAAGGTATGGAGAGCTACGTGTTCGAGGCATGGTCTGCTTTGGATTCTCGGGGATGCCCTCTGTGCCTCTGATAGCAATTCTAGCTAACACTTTGTGGTATTGTGGTTTATGATAAGAAACAGGTTTTTGGTCTTGGTCCCCATTTTGGGCAGATAGCTCCTAAAAGCTTTGGAATTTCTTGGGACGCCTGGGTGCTCAGTTGGTTGGGCGGCTGCCTTCGGCTCAGGTCATGATCCCAGAGTCCTGGGATCGAGTCCCACATCGGGCTCCTTGCTCAGCAGGGAGCCTGCTTCTCCCTCTGCCTCTGCCTGCTGCTCTGTCTGCCTGTGCTCGCTCCTGCTCTCTCTCTGACAAATAAATAAATAAAATCTTTAAAAAGAAATAAAATAAAAGCTTTGGAATTTCTTAAGTGATGAGAGCATGGGAGGTGTCTGACATTGAGGGGCAAGAATGACCAGCTATGGGACTAAGACCATAACCTGTGGGATCCAATACCATCTCCGGGTAGATGGTGTCAGGAATGAGCTGAATTATA
The DNA here is from genome assembly GCA_003697995.1 of Taxidea taxus jeffersonii. NCBI lineage: Eukaryota > Metazoa > Chordata > Mammalia > Carnivora > Mustelidae > Taxidea > Taxidea taxus. The sequence goes on along the minus strand of ML104709.1, from coordinate 40,917 downwards.
TAGGACAGCAGCTGGTGTCAGAGACTTGCATCTTCGTATAGGACCTACCCCATCCCAGGACATTACACTTCTTCCCATAAGAGAGAACTAGAGGGAAGAGACTGAAACAAAAAACAGTTTAAAAAAAAAAGTTTTTTAAAGGGAGAAAGGGAAGGAGGGGGCAGTTCTTCTGTCTATATCATGACTTGTAGTAAAGAGAAGAAGCATGAGGAATTACTACAAATGTTGTTTTCAGTGCAAAAAGAATCCACGGGCTGGGGGAGGATAGCAATCAGAAGCAGGGTTTTGAATACCTAATTTTGTATATTCCACTTACAAAATATACATTTATTCTTCTGTCCCATCCAACAGCTATGATACACCTAGAACAGTAACAGAGTAGGACATTTCAATACTTAAGCTTATTATCTCTTTAATTTTTGCCTGCAGTCAAGACTATGGTTTAATTTTTCCATGTCTATGTGGATAAATGGAGAGAGCTAGAGAGTCTTATGAAGAACAAGATAAATAAAATTGGATAAATTAGGGTCAGTGTTTTCACTGGTGCTTAAGGGATCTATAATTTCCAAGATCTATAGACGATGCTCTGTGAGCAGCTGCCCTCCTGAGGCTTACTCGATCCTAACAGCATGGTTGAACCATGGAGGCAAGGCACAAACAGAAACTGATCAGGAATTGTTTTCACTCATAGTGTTCAGGAGAGAATTTATGAGATTTTTATTCTTTGACTTGTGGGTGCTAAATTTCATTACTCTAGTGATCTAGTCTGCTTTACTCCTTTAGAAAGCATTTGGTGGAGAGACAGTGCTTCTTATCTCTACCTCTAAGCAGTCATCGAAATGGGCAGAGAATTGCTTATAATATTCTAGAAGAGCCGAGCCGCCTAAAGTACCATCAGGGAGCAACTGGCATCCTTAGAAATTCTTTGACCCATTTCCTTCTGGAAAATTCTGTTCACTCTCTTGGTGTCCTCCTCCAGGATAGATTTTGTATCAAAAAGATGCCTCTCTATATCCAAGATGAATAAAACTCACTTATTTTGGTTCACCTCCACGTAGGTGCAATCACAGACTTCACTTTGCTTTTCATCTAGAAAGAGCACATTATTAAAGTATATTAGACATTTTTCTTTACTGGTTCTTGAATCAGCTTGAACATATTGACTCAACCAAACTGATGACTGGGGAAAACTTCAGTAATGACTTTCTAGTTTTCAGACCACAGTTAGCTGTCTTTCATGGCTCCACAGCACTGCTGGTTTCCAGCTATACTCATTGCCCTAAAAGGCTGGCCCCGCCCCTGCTCAGCTCTGGGATGGGGCTGGCCTTCTGCTGACAGGACCCTCCATGGTGCCTGGCACTTGCTGAGTGAGTGAGTGAACAAGTGAATGCATGCAGGTCAAAAGCAGATCTGGGAATCACAAACTCATTACCCTGAGTGATTTTTGTCTTTTTTACTTTGACTTCATTTATATTCTCTGAGAGTTGAAAATCGTCTACCTTTTATCTTCCTCATACAAGGGTGACAGGCCAGAATTGTGGAAATTCTACCAAGATCAGGCACAGCATTTGAACTAGTGGAATAAAGCCGCCTTGGGTGGGGAGTGGGGGGGATTACCATAATGCACAAAACAGAATAGATTTTAGTTTGTTTGTCTAGATTTTGACTTGTGTGATGTTTAAAATGTTCAGAAAAGTTAAGCTCGTTCGAGAACTCAAATAAATATACCAGGTAATAAAGGACCGAGGGCACGAGGCTTGGCTGGGAGCACGTATGTTTATGTAAAATATGGCTCTCCTCAGTAGAAGTGTAGTCATTGGTAAAATGAAGTTTCCAGGGAGAAGGAATGCAGGACTGTCACATGCATTCTAGACTCCATCTCATTTGTCTCTTCTACACTGACAACAAATGCCCAATCCCGCATCATTATGTTATAGGAACACTTGCTAAGAAGCGACTTGCCGAGTTTCAGTGTGTGCAGACAATGTCCATTGTTGTAGCTCCATATTTTCAGACAGCCATCTCTGCCTCCAGTGATTAGCCTAGGAAACAGTCTCCTGTCAGGAAATCATGTCAGGGATCTCACTGCCTAATGGTTGAAGAGACTGAAGAAGACACATACCTTCTTCCACTGGTGTCGAAGGTCAGACATGTGATTCCAGCATTGTCATGAGCCCCAGTAAATCCAGACAACAGCCTTCCTGTTTCGAAGTCCCACACTTTTACCACCTGCATTCAGAAGTTGGAAACAGGTGACACAGAGAGAATGGTTATCAAATTAAAGGGAATTTGCATTTAGAAGTTTATTGTCTTAGATATGAAAGATGAAAATTTACCCTGAAAGTATCCATCTGTAAGTCCAATGAAAGTTGGCTTACCTCAGTGTATTCGTTTGCTGAGGCTGCATAACAAAATACCACAGAATGTGGGACTTAAACAATGGGTATTTAGTTTGTCACAGTTCTGGAGGCTGAAAGTCCAAAATCAAGTTGTTGGCAGGTTTGGTTTCCTTTGAGATGCCTCTTCTTGGCTCACAAATAGCCACCTTCTTATTGTGTTCTCGTATGCTCTTTCGCCCGTGCAGTATACACCCAGGGTCTCTCTATGTGTCCAAATTTCCTCTTGTTATACAGACACCAGTCAGATTGGATCAGGGCCCATCCTAACAACCTTGTGCTAATTTAATCCCCTCTTTAAAGGTTCTATCTCCAAATACAGTCACATTTTGAGCAGCTGGGGTGAGGACTTCAATATACAAATTTTGGGGGAACACAATTTATCCCGTAACACTCAGTGAGAAGATTAGAAAATTTAGAAATCTTTGGATAAAAATCTCCTGACTACTGAGGCTCAGAGAAATAGGTGTGGATTGAATTTTGAGCAGCAAAATTTATTTGGCACCAAGACAAAGCCAAATGAGAAAAACAGCCTATCTGGGGGGATGGACATATCTTCTAAACCCTCAGCTTTAAGATTTTGCTCAGTCCAACTAGTTCCAGGAGGAATTGCTTTCTTTCAGCCCCATCCCTTGAACAACCTTTGAATGAGAATCATCTGTGAAGGGAGTGGGGAGGCATCTTTCATGACTTTGGGTAGGTAAGTGCCCACCCTAAGGAGAGCATCCTTTGAGGCAGGCTTTCTGGAGCCTGTACCCAAAGGCAGTGACAGGAAGAGAGGGAAAATGCTTGAGGACACACTCTTTCTCAGAACTACTGAATGTTCCTCTTAGTCTTTCACTTTGTGAAAGAGTCTGCTCCATCAACCTAGAGAGACTTTCAGGTCTCTGATCCCCAAACCAGAAGGCATCCTCTCACTGTTGTTGATTTCAAATACCTGAGACCAGATTTTTGTAGTGTACACTTTGTTTCCTTCCCCTCCATCCTCTTATAGTGTCAGGGTTCCTGGAGATGTCTACAGCTCAGGTACATCCATTTGCTCTCCTTAATATTGCAATAGAACCTTACCATTACTGGGTTTTACTTTAGTTATTCCAACGTTTGCAAACATCCCAAAGCTTCACAATATACAGTGATTTGTAATATGGTTGAGGTCTGGAATTGAATGAAGTACCAGTTGGCATGGAAGAATGAGCAGAAGGCCCTGAGTGGGGCAGATTAGCCCTGGATGACACCCAACAGAGACATCTTTCCTTTGGACCTGTCTTCCCATTAAGTGATTAAATAGTCACATGTTTATTTCCTTAAAAAGAAATTCCCCCAAGAACACCGCCAGCTACTGCAGGTAATGGGAGTGAAAAGTTTGAAGCGAGCAATTAAAATATCTTAAAAAATGACTTTAGCATTCTATTTATAGAACCAAGAGAAATCTAAACATGCGATTTATACTTTTTAGGTGCACTTTGTAAATGGGATTTCATGCCCTAGCAGGGCTCCTCTACGAACTTCCTTGCCCCAAGCAAGGCTTCCTTTTGAAGTTCCCATTCAATTAAACATATTAAAATGCAACCACATCCCAAATGAAATGTAATCTTGCTATTACATTTTAAAACATTTACAAAATATTTGTAGCCTTAAACTCCATTGAAAAATTATTCATTATTATTTTTTAAATTTTTATTTTTTTGAAAAATTATTTGTTATTCCTGAAAAGTAAACTTCCATAGTACATATAACTGGATATATCGATATGGATGTGAGTAAGTTGCAGTTCCAATGTCATACGTTGTAAACATTTAACTGAGTATTTATTAAGTTCACATGGCGCCATTTTCAAGCATAAAATTTTCAGAAGCATTAAAAGTTGGTGGTCCTTAGTTCTCTGCTAGGCAACTCGATGAATAAAATATGGTGTAGTGGTATCAATAACTTCGGGCATCATGAAGACCTTGGGCTACATTCTCTCCTCCACAAATATAGGCTGCAATGTGGCTTAGATACTGTGAGTCGTGACAGTGGGCATGGGTTATAAAGATTTCACACAGATCTGCAAGGTGGGCAAATACTCAAATCAATAACTCAATTCAGTAAGTATCTGAGAATTTACCAGCATGTGCCTAATACAGTTAAGAGCTGAGAGAGTATTTATATCTCAGTTCAACATCTTACCACCCACCGGCAGGGAAGATATGGGTTATCAAAAGCAATGCTATTGAAGGAAGCTGACTGTGTTAGCATAGAATTAAGAGCCCAAATGGTAATGGAGCCCTTCCTTCTGCCTGGGTGTGGGAGGGATCTAGGAACTTTTCTCAGAGGAGCTGATATCTAGAGTTGTGCATTGAAGAATAAGAAGGGCTTTGACAGATAGGTGAGCTGTCGGTTGCCCTAAGTGCCTGGTGAATGATAAGAGATACAAAGGCTCACGTGTGTGACCCAAAGCAGGACAAGTGAGAACTGAATCTAGCACCACCTGGGAGGAACTAACTTGGGGGGTCAGGAAGAAGGAGGTGCCTATATGAGTCCAGGGCAGTGAAGGCAAGATTTGTGGAAGAGAGAGCCCTTGAGTTGGACATTGAAGGATTGCTGAGGAGTGTAAGAGAAGAGGAGGAAGCAATAGACTCCAGGGTGGAGATTGGAGAATGTCGGACAGCTCCAGGGACAGGCTTGGGCAGGATGCTGGGACCAGAAGGTTGGCGTCCTTGGAGTCACAGGTGATTCTGATGAATCTGGAGGGAAAATGCTCCTTTATAAGTAGGAGCCCCAACTATGCAGGAATCTACATTCTTTGAGATGAACTGAGACTGAGTCATCATAAAAAACTTTTGGTCAACAGACCAAATAATCTATTTCTTTCAATACTTAATAAAACTGTGGTGATGACTAATTGCTGAGTGACTGGCAAGAACATATGCAAAGACAACTGTGTCTCACTGGGAGCAATGCCAACGTGAGTGTGAACATGAAAAGCACAGGTCCAGTCTTCCAGACTGTGGTGCCCCCAGGGCTATAAAACCTAAAGACAGGGTGTGCCAGGCAACTGCAGGAAGAAGGAAAGAGGACACAGCCAGATGGCCTGGGACGCTGGCTTATAATGCAAGAGCCTGGGCCAATGACTCAGAAAATGAGTGGACCAATGATTTAGATTTCAAAACACTTAAACATCTTGAGTATACTTGGGATGTACTTGCCCTGCCCCCATTAGCTCAAGGACAGAAGGACATGGGCTATGGGATGTGCGTGCTTCTCTGCTCTCACTCCTTATTCAAGGAACCCTGGTTATGTCCCCTCCTGTGGACCAGACACTGCATCACTCATCTAGGAGGGAGCCAGCATGATCCTTGTGAGTGCCAGTGAAAGGGGAAGTAAACGTGGAATGCTCCATACCCTCAGCTCCAGATTACAGATACAAGGTAAGTCATAGGGTTGCATTAATCATCTTACACGACCATGAAATAATACCATTCCTTAGAACCCGATGGGTCTTCCAAAGAACTCACACTACAAGCCACTGGGGAAACTGTGAGCTCTTCCACCCAGCTTTCAAAGAAGAGTGTCCAAACAATACTTGATAAATAGTAGAGTTGAAGAAGTCTAGTAGAATTCTTAACCTCCGGGGCCAGAATGTCCCCAGAAGATTCTGCTCAGCTCCAAAGCAAGGACAATGGGGTTGGGCCCATGCTCACAAATCCATCATTGCTAAAGAAAGCAAGAGCTGGTACTTACAGATGCTTCGGAGCAGCTGACCACCTGCCTGAAGGCTGTGTTGTAGCGGCAGCACACCACGGGCTCTTGGTGGGAGACCACCAGGCACGTCTCCGGTGGAGATCTTGCTCAGGAAAAACAGAAAGGATGAAAACCTGAACCGAAGGTATGACATGGACACTGTGGATGAGGCATCTATTGCTTCATTAAGAAAGGTTAACAGGATAGGGAGCACCTGTGTGGCTCACTTGGTTAAGCTTATGACTCTTGGTTTTGACTCAGGTCACAATCTCAGGGTTGTGATCTCAGGGTCATGAGATTGAGGCTCCCTGTCCCACACCCTATTGGGTCCGGGCTCAGCATGGAGTCTGCTCAAGGTTCTCTCTCCCTCTCCCTCCCCCTCTGCCCCTCCTCCTGTGCACATGCTCTCTCGCGCTCTCTCTCTCTCAAATAAATAAATTAATTAAAATATTTAAAGAAAAAAGGTTAAGAGGATAAAAATAGGTTTGTGACCCTGGACAAGTTGTTTAAATGCTGAAAACTCTAACTTTTTTATCTCTTAAATGGGGATAATGTTATCTATTATAAAGGGTTATTTTGAGTATTTGTTGAGAAAACCTATGGAATATCCTTCCCACAGACCCCCATACTGCTTAATTGGCATTCAGCGAGCAGTAGCTGCTCACAATGAAAAATGATACTACATGCCTCTTATTTAGGGCAAGAGAAGTGTGATTTCCTACAACTACACAATGGGTCTTCTTCCCTAAGAATTTATATCTTCCCTCAAATAAACACCAACTGTATCAACCCATCCTGAGTCTTCAAGCCTGGACGGCAGTGCTTCTCGCTCACAACAGGGATGAGGCCCTGCAGCGTGCCTCCCACAGGCACCCCAGGGCCAAGGGCTCCTCTGTGCACTCAGGTCTTGCCCTGTGTGTCCCCTCTGTGAGGACAGGGCACAGAAGGGATAGCCCTAGGAGCTATACAATCCAATTGCTTTGCACTCATTTCCTCATCTGTAAAATGGAACCCTTTATAGAAGTTTTGTGAGAAATAAGTGAGGAAAAGGATGTCAAATGTCTGGATAAGCCTAGTGTGGGGGGGACACTTAATAAATGAATGTTTGTTCCCAGACCTACTGCTCTGTCCTCTCTCTTGATGGTCCTTCCAGTGCTCAGTCCCAAGGCTGGGACCCTAAAGGGATTCAGTGGACCTGAAGCCTCCAAATTAGCGCCAGAAGATTCCCAGAGGGTGGAATCCTTTCCAAGGAAGAATAGCTTTTGGCAGAAGGAGATAAGCACTTTCCCTTGAATGGCCTCTGGACTGCTCCAGGGGAAGTCTGGCCCGTGGGGAAGGAGGAGGGCAGGGAGTGGGGGCGCTGTCCCAGGGAGAAAGTGCCAGGGCTGGAGCCAGAGCCTCTTGACCTTACCTACACCCCTTCCCCAATGCAAGGAAGAAGGCTCTGAGTCTCCCCCACTTCACAGATGAGGACATTTCCAGAAGGCTAAGAAGGACCAGGTGACTTGATCAACATCACAAAGTTCCCTGTGACAGAGCAGGGATGGGCAGATGTCATCTGATGCCTAAGGGTTGGTGCTATGGATTAGGGCTATTCCTGCTGCAAGGTGGAATTTCAGTCACTTTGCTTTAAAAAAAAAAAAGGAAATCAATCCAACAGGCTGTTTGTCTACCGATAGATGCCATGTAGAACAAATGTCCATTGGACTGACTGTGGTCCCATCTTTTAGAGGGTTACTCCGGCATCCTGAGCCAAGGGCGTGCCCTTGCAGGTCCAGCGGTACCCTGCGGTAGGATGGTTGTTCTGCCCTGGCTCCCCATCCTCACTGGCCGTTCCCATGGCCTCAGGGGAAACATGAGGAAGGGTGGTCCAGGCACAGGCAGCAGCCTTACGTTCTGGACTTCTCAGTAGGGTTTTTTTTTTTTAAATTTTAAAGTGGAAACACCTATTTTTTTTTTTAATTTAAGCTTTATTTAAACATATAATGTAACCCCACCACTCTCTCCCAACCCCTCTCCCCACCCCCCTCAGTTTGTTTTATGACATTAAGAGTCTCTTTTGGTTTATCTACCTCCCGATCCCATCTTGTTTCATTTTTTCTTTTCCTACCACCTTAACCCCCACCCCCGTTGCATCTCCACTTCCTCATATCAGGGAGATCATGTTATAGTTGTCTTTCTCCAGTTGACTTATTTCGCTAAGCATAATAAGCTCTAGTTCCATCCATGTCATCGCAAATGGTAAGATTTCATTTCTTTTGATGGCTGCATGACAGATGCTGGCGAGGATGTGGAGAAAGGGGAACCCTCTTACACTGTTGGTGGGAATGCAAGCTGGTGCAACCACTCTGGAAAACAGCATGGAGGTTCCTCAGTACGGTTTTGATGCTGCAAAATCTTATCACTTTTCTGTAAAGTTATTCTTGATCTGTGATTTAACCACTGGACGTAATAGACATATTTAAGGTTCCTCTTAGGCATATATTCACAATTTTTAAAAGATTTTATTTATTTATGTATTAGAAAGAGAGAGAAAGCACAAGAAGGGGGAGCAGCAGGCAGGGGGGAGAGGCAGAGGGAGAAGCAGACTCCCCATTGAGCAGGGAGCCTGATGCGGGACTCGATCCTAGGACCCTGAGATCACAGCCTGAGCTGAAGGCAGACACTTAACCAACTGAGCCACCCAGACACCCAAACACATTTTTTCTTCTTAAAACCCACCTTTCGAAACAGTATGCCATCATTTTTGACTCGGGAAATCCAGTTGCCATTATCATATAGATGAAATGTGAACCCTGCAGACCACAATACTCAGCCTAATCCTTCTCTGCCTCCTCTCCTTAGTGTACAAAGACTACGGGAATCCATTATCTTGCTTAGCGGTGAGGGGGAAGTTGCAGGCTGGGAATGAGGAATGGACTTATGTCAGGGCAGCATGTGGGGGTAACATGGTGGGGTGAATAATCACGGGACAGGTTTGAACCGTGAGGCTGTAATGATGCTCCTAGTTGTGGTGTGCAGAGGGCCTGAAAGTTCTCAAAGCATGAATGATGTGTCCTGCCAGCCCTGCCAAGACCAGGGGCAAGGGTGTGACTCACCCCAAGGCCACTGGGCCCAGAAGGTAGAGCCTTCTCTCTACCGCTCACAGGTGACTTTTAGGAGCTCTGCAGGCTCTGGAGAAGGAAGACTAGACAATGTACCTCCTGTAGTCTGATTAAACAATAAGCTCTCCTTCGCCTTCAGTGTCTCAGACAGACTTCTGCCCTTTCGGTGGGAGGAGCACCGCACAGGGGGAAGGGAGAGGGCCAGGCATCCTGAGAAAGGCATTCTAGTCCCAGCTCTGCTCCTGACTCCCTGCTCAACCTTGAGCAATTCATTCCCTTCCCCAGGCCTCTGCTCGCTCATCTGTAAATCTGCAGCAGCATTGCCCTGGGTGACTTGTGGATTCCCGGGAGATAGGATTGAAACTCCTCAGTAAGACTTGGCAATCTCAGCCTAGCAGGATGGGGACAGGTACTGAAGTGGACATTCATGCTAAGGGATGAAGTTCTCAATGACTACCCTGAGTGTGAAGAAGACAACCGGGCACCCACTTTCCTGGCCAAGGAGGAAAAAAAATGTGGCTTGGCAAAGTTGCGTCAAGGAAACCAAGATGGACTCATTTGTAGAAGAATCAGGAAGATGGGTCTTGAAGGCATTTGAGCTCCCTGAGACTGAGGCCCCAGGCAGGAAAACCCCACTAGGGGGCCCTCCGTAAGGACCTGTCCATCACCAGAGCTTGTGCTGTCCCTGAATGACTACCTTGCTGTAGGGACAGGGTCTTACATGTGGGCTCCTTCTGCAGCAAGTAGGTCTGATGCTTTCAGACTGAATTAAAAGCCTCCAGGGCTTCTTGGACAATTCGCTAGAGAGGTAGGGCCATTGGGTCAATAAGGGTTCAAGAGGTAGATTCCAGAGTTTTGGGTAATCCAAGGAGGTGGTGTCAGAGTAATCAACGGGAAATGTTCAAGGGAGCTCACCAGGTACATGCTGTAAGATAAAGACACAGGGCCATAGAGCTCAGGAGCTCCCCCAGAGATCTCAGCTGTGGATGGTTCCATAGAAGGTTGCAAGCAGCTGCGCTGGGCCCCACTGTACCCTTGAGAGAACGGACAGGCTGGGGCCAAGAGGCTAACCTCATACCTCAGTCTCAGGTGTAGGAGTGCGACGGTGTCAGTGGCCACACACAAGGCTCTGGAGTCGGGGAGGTAGAGGCAGGCTGCAAAGTCCCCCTTAATACCGCTGGCTTTGGAGGATGCGGTAAACAAGCAGCTGTCGTTCTCTAGATCCCAGATCTGCAGGGGGGGGGGATGGAAATGAGGAAAAAAGTAATTGAAGGTCTTGAACAGGATGCTTTGCTGTGCTTTTCCAAAGCTGTCACCTGTGGCGGGGGTCTGGTTAGGACTGACCTGAGTTGAAAGGCTGCCCCACTCTCCCCTCGCCCAAAGGAAAATGTTCAAAGTGCTTCCTTTCCCCTTTGCTTTTGTAAAGGAAGCAGAAAGCGGGGCTCTTGTTCCTGAGCCCCTCTGCCATGCTGAAGCTGCCCAAGGGGACAAGATACCTATGGCCAAGCCACTCTGAAGCTGAGCTTCCCCATCCCACCCCCCAACCGGGAGCCGCCAGTGTCTTCTCTGCTCCTGGACCATTTTCACAGTGGAGTTTTGATATCGTGGGTCTGATGGGCACACAGAGCTACCTCTCTACCCCCTGGATATGTTCCTATTTCTTAATAGAGTTCCTCAAAACCAGCCCTGAGGTGGATATTTGGAGGGCTCTGGGAACAAACCTCAGCGTGGCTATTGGGTAAGGACATGGAGGTCCAAACCGCCCCCCACACTCTCACCCCCCCCAACCCTACCACCTGGGTTGGAATCCCAGTTCTATCGCCTAATGGCTCTGTGGCCTTGGCCAAATTACCATACCTCCTTTCAGTTTCTTCTTCTGTAAAATAGGGAGACTAATAATAATGCCTATCTTATAAGATTTAAAATCTTGGAGATTTTAAAATATTAATTAAAAAATAGTGTTTGCCATCACAGCTGGGCCATGGTATAGTGGTAAATGATTAGAATGATAATATTATTGTTCATTGTTATTAGGATTATTACACAAGCCATGCCATAGCTCTTGTATTATTTTAAGGTACTGCGATCTGATGAGAGCTGCAAGGGATGGCCGCATCCCTGGGGAAGAGCAGATGGGCCAAGTATAAAACCGGGAAGAAGGAACCATCACGGAGGCAGCTGTTGTTTAGTGAGCTAGGCATTGCATTACATGCTTCCCATGCATTGTTTCATTTACTCTGTTCTAGGTTGAATTCTGTCTCTCCCCTCCCCCCAGGCTGTATGTTGAAGAACCCCCAGTATCTCAGAGTGTGTCCTTCTTTGGAAATAGGGTTGTTGCTAGTGCAACTAGTTCAGAAGAGGTCATGGAAATAGGGTTGTTGCTAGTGCAATTAGTTAAGAAGAGGTCAAGCCGGAGTAGGGCAGACCCCCAGACCATATGACTGGTGTCTTTGTAAGAAGGGGAAATTCGGAGACAGACACAGAGAGAGGGAGATGGCACAGTGAGCAGCTAAAGTAGGAGTCCTTTTCGAGCTTCTCTCCCTCCAGAGGTGTGCTGGAAATTTTGAGGACTAAACTGGGCGGGATGTACTTGGGGCTTCTTTCCCCTCCTTTGTGACTCCCAGAAGCAAAACAGCTAGCAGGAAATTTGAAGCCTTTACCCGGTAAGCCAGACTCTTATTTGTTGTATTTATACTGTTGATTTTTCTTAGTTCTCCCCAGCAGGTAGCAAAGTTATCTAAAAAGTTCTAGCATGCTTTTTCATTGATTTTAGGTCATGGTGTAAAAGGCTGGAAGAAATACACTCTGGGAGGCAAGTATGGGGTGACAGTAGTGATCAGGATAAGATAATCCCATGGATAACCCCAAGGACTACTTGTTCAAGGGGCATCCCCCACTCCTTTCTGGAGTATTGAATTGTTTGAAAATGCTGATTTTCCTGGATAGAAAATTAATACACACAGTTTTTTTTATCAGTCACTTATACCACCAGGGGAATCCATTCATCTGGTGACTTCTTCTTACTTCATGAGGTAATGTTACTGAAAGAGAGGAAATTTTGACGAGGGGGAGGATGAGGTAATTCTGGAGCTTGGCAGAGTGATCTTAGTTGATGGTATAGAGGGACCCCTGTGAGGTCTGTGAAAGGGAAAAGTAGGAAGGAACTCTTCCTACTGCCGTTGAGGTTGAGTCAGAAAGTTGGCATTACATCCCCGAAGTAGCTACAACAAATTGACATCACTGACTTATGTATGGCCTGTCTTCTGTTAGGAAGGGCTGTACAACCATCACCACTGTCTAATTGCATCTCTGATTGCAAGCAGTAGACAGGAGACCCAAACTTGGTTAATCTGTGTCTTCCCTTAGATTTTTCTGGCTGGAGCTGATAGTGAATCTGTAGTTGGGTTGTAAGTTCAGACTGGGAATCAATGATCCCAGCATTCAGAAGGAGATTGCCTTTCTGCACTAGGAGTCAGTATCAGTGTGCACCAAGGAAGTATAGGCAGAGAGCATGGGAAAAAGAGTACCATCCTTGAACCCAACTGTCCATGAGGTAATCTGTCTGATGATCTGGTTTCAATAACCCATAAATCTGCCTTTTTTAGCTTAAACTACTTGAGTTCGATTTTTGTCTCTTTGGCTCAAAAGAGTCTTACCTAATAAAACTACTCTGTGGAGAGCACAGTTCATCCATTATTTTCTATGAGCACAACTAACCTACAAGGTGGGTCTTTCTTCCATTTTACAGTAGAGTGACCAATGTCCAAAAGAATTAAGTCACTGAATTCAGAAGGGTTGAATACTTTGCCCAAGGTCACCTAGTTTCTGATAGTTTCAGAGTATAACTCAAGTCTGTATTTCTCCAAGGCATGCTGTGTACCAACCCCTAAATGCAGGCTTCTCTGTCCACAGTGGAAAGGAGTTGCTGGGGAGTGGACACCAGACTAAGGGATTTCCTGGTTTCCCTTCACCCAGAGTTATGAATTCAGTGGTGGAGTGTGAGAGAAAGCGATGGGTCATTTATGGCTGGGACTTTTAAGAGGTGGATATGCCTTATCTGCTCTCATGCCCATTGTCCTGGGATGAAGAAGACTATGAGAACCTAGGGACCTTGCATGAAGACAGCATGGTTTTTCAATGGGAGAAAAAAGTGCTCCTTATTGGGAGTACTGGCCTTGGGTATGACAGCAAACAGAAACAAATTTCTATTGTCTCAACCCATGGAAAATATAGGGTTTATTTGTTACAGTGGCAAGCCTTACCTTAACTAATATACCATGCTATCTTCTTTCAGGAAATAACTTTCTTTCTATGCTAATTCCCGTTGACACAAAACAGCCCTCTTTGTAGTGTGCAATATTAAATTCACAGAAAATAACAAGTGAAAACAGAAAACCAAACCTGTCACTTTACTCTCCTTTAGGGTAATTCCAGAAACTAGCAGACTCCTAAAACATTTCAT
>ML104709.1:10838-22232 GCA_003697995.1 Taxidea taxus jeffersonii | reverse complement strand
AAAAAAAAAAGACTTCAACATATGAATTTTGAAGGGACGTAATTCAGCCCATAACACCTATAAATCATTTATTACATGTGTAATCGATAAGCTCATTCATGTACCCATGCAAAACAATGACACTGACCTGTTTGAGGCGTCAGCATTCCTTTGATTCAGACCACTCTAAACTCCCACCCTCTGGCCCCATGATATTAGAGAAAGAAAGATGGATGAAATCATGAAAATTTTTCATATTCATTGGAAAAGCTTATAAAATGATGGATAAAGCAAATTAATAAAATTCCTTTTCTTTTCTTTTTTTTTGGTATAAAAATAGTGCATTACAAAGGAGCAAAGGTGCATTACAAATGCAGCTGAATTTTAGAGGTGGGAAGAACCCTACATATAGAAAGAGGTGTGAAGGCAAACAAAATGAAGGTGATGTTACCACAACCTCTACCAGGGCCAGAAGTGCTTAAATTCTAAGCCTTACAGAAAACATTTCAGAAAGGGCCCACTTGTCCTATGCATATTGCAAAATAAGATAAGCACTAGTAAAGAAGGCCAGTTGCCTCCCCCATGTCCCCATTCCATCCGTTGTTCCCCCTCTTCATCCTCCAACACACATTCTCTAGGGGAATCAGGACAGCATGCAAACAGGGGCTGAGATGTTTCAAGGTTTACTCATCCCAGCAAAATACCCGGTACAGAAAATTCTCTAAGACACGACCCTTCAATTGCCCACATATCTTCTTTTTCCAAAGCAAACCCACAAATGTAGCCACCATTTGAGTATCTGCTAATGCAGAGACCCCTAGAGCTGCAAAGATGGGGAAATAAAACACCAAACAAACACATTCTCTATCTGAAACTGTTGGACAGTGCATCCAAAATGTGAAAGGGCAAAGACCTTAATAGCGTTGTCAGTGGACATGGAGAATATTTTGTTATCCTCAGCAGATACATGGATGTAGATCACTGGAGCCGTGTGGCTTTTCAGCATACCTGTTGGTTTTCTAGAATGGAAAAAGAACAGATGAACACCAAGCAGTTCTAAGTGCTATTTCTAAATAAAAATGCAAGACTAAACTTGGCCCGGATCTGGCAGTTCTATTCAGCCTGGAGGAGGGTTATGTCTCCTTCTGAAATCACACAAGTATATATCTTGTGTGATAAAAGGACTGAAGCAAATAATACCCAGTTATAGCAACACAACTCAGTGTGAGATGAAGCTCTGGGCTTTGTTTCTCCAACTGCTGACAATATCACTATAAAAGGAATAAACGAGGAAGAGCACAGGGTGGTGTGGGAATAGATTCTATGGCACATTGTTGCTTTATGCAGGCCAGAGTTAACAGTATTCAGATCTTAGGGGACTGTCTTTTTAGTGTAAGTTTACTTTAAGGAGCTCTGAGGGATCCCAATGCCCTCAGGGTCACAGGGCTGGGTGTGTAGGGAGAAGGTAGGGAGGTAGGGAGAAGGGAGGCAGGTCTGAGGTTGAAAGGGAGACCACAATCTCATTTTATAACCACATTATTGGAAGGTAAGCAAATTGTTCTCCATCACCAGACAAATGGGAGTCTAAGGTAATAGAAGTAGGTAGAAAATAATTTTTCTTTCTTTCTGTTTAGACATAGTGCTGAGCCCTATACATAGATGACCTCATCTGTGACCTTTATTTCTACCAGAAGGGTGGGGACTCCTATGATCATCAGTAATGAGGAGGACACTGGCTACAGCTCTTGTGCGGGGTCACTGGGTTAGAAGGTGACAGGAGCAGCATCAGATCTCACATACCCCCACCCCCCATGGCGCTGCCTCCACCCCTGCCTGTCCCTGCTGAGGGGCATGGGTCACCTTGCAGGTCCTCCACTGATGCCTGGTACAGAGGCTCAGCGAGGAAGTGTGGTGCACCGTAGGTGACTTGTTCATGTCCCCAAATCCCCACTATCAGTGCACAGAAAGTCTATTCCCCATTTTCCACTCTCCTTCCACCTTCAACACTTACCAGTGGAAATGGCATAGGATTTTAGAATCAGCCAAAATGTGTTTGTACCCCAGTTCTGGCCTTATGTCCAAAAAGTTATTTAACTCCTCTAAGCTTCAGTTTCTTCGTTGGTAAATGGGGCTAATGAGTTGCTTATTAACCCCAAAGAATGAGTCTTTAGTGGGCACCAACAGAAGTTTCTCAGGCTGAGTGTATGGTAGACCAGTTTTGGACAGGGCTTCTTAAATTATCCTAAAAGGCAATTAGTGATCCCCTGTGTTGCTCTCATGTACTTTATTAGATCAATGGCACTTTTGGTTGGAGAGAGAAAGAAAACTTACCCAGGCAGATAAGGATTCCAGACTCGAATGATTCGATCCATTCCCCCTGTCAGCAGCAAGTTCTTTCTCTTACAGTATGAAAATGCCTTGACTCCTTTGTAGATGTGAAAAACAGTTTGATCACATCCTGCCCGCCTTTGGGGCAAACCAGGGAATGTTTGTTCTCTTCTTGCCTCAACATCTTTTCTAACACCCCTTATCTCTTTCATCTTTTGCTTGACATTTGTTGTTCCCACAGTGCACCCTAAAAATATTCACAGAAAAACAAAACACAGCCTCTTAATATGATCAATCAATTTCCTGACAAGTTGCTGATTTTTAAAGGTTTTGGTTTTGCTTTCAGTGAGAACTACTTTTTTCTTTTTCTTTCACCCCCTGGTGTTACACCATGGATAGTCCAAAGGATGAAAATGGTGTCGTTAAGAACAGCGAGATTCATTTCTCCTTTTTTTCTAGATAGAGCCAAGAAGGGTCACCTGGGGGAAGGAGGATGTGAAGAGGGCCAACTCATTCTTAGGAACCTGTCTTCTAATAAATCTGTACTGAGCACCACACACTGTGCCAGGGTCTCTCTGTACACTATTTTGTTTGAACCTCCCAGGAACTCAGTGAGGCAAGCACCTGTCTTCCATGGGACAGGTAAGAAAATTTACACTACGGGGTTTAACAAACATGTCATTAACAAGGCAATAAAACCACGTCTCAGATCCTAAATGAGGGTTCATTGAGTTGACCTATCAGTTTCATCCACGAACCAGCCAACTTTCTGCTCCAATTATTTTGACATATATTTTTAGCCAAATGACTTTTTGGCTTATGAACCTACTGAACAGTAAAATCAAAATAGTAGCAGCATATTGAAGCAATCAAAGGTCTTCCTGTCAGTGTGAGACAATCTCACCAGATGGTCATGAAAGAAATCCCCATCTAGCTTACCCTGACCTCTGACCTTAGCTCTGTCCAAGGTGACTGAAGGGCATCAGATGAAGAAGATGGAAGACTATTTCATCTCCCATCCCCCCCTTGTCCCCATGCCCAAATAAGAATTCTCTTTCATGGTCTGTGACGTCAGTAATTACTTGAGGGATGATTGGTGTTGCCTGGATGAAGTGTGTGTTATCCCAAGTTACCAGTTCAATTGTTTTCCAGGAACAAGGAGAAGGGTTTGCTATTCGGGAAAGCTGGACCAAAGCCAGTGCCTGCTTCATTTCAGAGGGTTGTTCTTCAGTCCAGCAGACTCTCCTGAAGTAGGACTCTGATGCAGATCTGCTGAGTTTCAGGAGAAATGGGAAGTGTCTATTTTCATCAGAAACTTCCAGAATTTTAAAGTTTGATGCATGATGTCAAAACAGGATCCTGTTTTAAACCTGTCTGTGGCTGCTTGGCCCACCACTGCCTCTGGAGACCTCTAGTTTGGGAGCATGTTGTTGTGGGGGAGGACAGGAAGGTGTCTGGGAAGGGAAAGGGGGCCACGATCTTTCTACTTCTTCTGAAACTTTTTTTCCTCAGAGTCACCTGGCTGATCTCCAGTCCATGAATTCCATTTCCAAATGACTGGGGTATGTTATTTGAGGTACCTTATTTGAGGCTACAGTCTGAATGCTAGGACAGTGTATTGACAGTGAGTTGAGGAGACACCCTGCTGTCCACAGTTTCTCTCAGCAGTGGTAGGACAGCTAGCTAGTCCCACTGGCCCTGTCCTTCCCTTCCTCCTTTGGTACGCAGCAGGAAGGTAAACAGCCTTGAACTCAGAGCTCTTTCATCTGCTAGAAGAGGGGAGGGGAGGGTAAGTGCTGAGTGCAGATAATTACTTAAGATGGCGGAGTGAACCTGTGTATCTGAGTGAGCACTTGCAGTATCAAAGCAATGCAGCAAACCCTCCTCAAACACCAGTTTGATGCTTTCACCCTTCTTGTTATAGCAAAGATCTGAAACTTCTAAGCAGGTGTGTCACTTTATTTTTATTTTTTTTTTAAGTAAAAGGAGAGCAGCCAGTTCATTAGCATGATCTCTAGCAGTTCTCTTCCAACAGAGCCAGACAGAGATACATGTTTAAATGGTTGTCATGGAAACCAGAGAGCATAGCTCTCCCCCAAGGTCTGAAGGAAGGATGATGAAAAGTTTAAAGCAATCACCATGGAAACCTAGAGCAAATTCAAGGCAGGTTCTGATCCCCAGCACACTAGTTAGCAGATAAGTCTTCAGGTGCTGGAGTCCTACAGGAGGGTGGATTCTGTGGCTGCTAACACCAGAGCTGACCCAGAAACCACATCCACAGTTCTGGGCTCCCAGAATCCCGTAGGATTGGCAGTGAGGTGGGCATGTTTCCCCAAAGCTCAGACTTTCACTCTTCCTCTTTTGAGGTGGATCTTGGAGCCTCTCCTACCCATCCTTCCTTTTATCTTATTCCTCCCTTCCATCAGTTTCCTCAGTATGGCAGGAACCCACAGATCTGCTGTGACAAATGGAGCCCTGCCCAGGTCTGCAGAGGGAAGACATTCAAGGCCCAGCCTTGGTTTCTCCATGGCCTCAGCCAAGATGTATCTCTCTTTGATGTTCACATATAACCAGAATAAAGTCAGAGATTCTTATCTTTGATCATCTTGAGTAAACTAATGCACTTGAAACCACTTCTTACTCTACAGAGCCCTCTCATAAATCCCATTTAGGGATGGGAAGCTGGTACTATAGCACCCTGTGGAGGAGAGAGTGTGTGTGTGTGTGTGTGTGTGAATACATGCAGAGCTGATGGAAGCAGTGATGTGAGTGTAGGACACTATGGGGACATGTTTGGGGGCAGTAGATGGGGAGATGGTAAGGGGATAGATAGCACAGAGGAAAATACTTGTCACCACAGAATTCTATTTTTCCTGGAAGGCAATGCTTCAGAAGACCACTTGGGGAGAGAAAGATATGTGGTTTGAATTTCAACCACAGGTAAGTCCATTCAATATATATTTATTGAGCACCTGTTATGTACCAGCACTATTCCTAGCACTTGAGACACAACAGTGAATAAAACAGAAACCTCTATCTTTGTGGGGCTCACCTTCTGATGGGGGAGGGCAGACCATAAATAACAAACAAAAGATAAATTATATGGTCTACTAGAAGGTGATTGGATTCATGGATTTAGAAAAGGGTAGAACAAGGTAAGGAAGATTAGGAACACCAGGAGCAGGGACTGGGCTCTTCTAGGATATGTATAATGAAGCGGGCAAGGAGGGCCTCAGCGAGAAGCAACACCTGAGGGAAGACTTCAAGGAGACGAGGGAGTGAACGATGTAGACATTTGCAGGGGGAAGATCTGGTGAAAAGATCTTAAATATATTCTAGGAGATTGGTCTGAGTGGGATGGAGTACATGAGGGAGAGAAGTAGGAAACCAGGCCAGAGATGTAAGGGCTAGGTTGACACACAGGGCCCTGGAGGACTTTGGCTTTTACTGTGAAGGAGACAGGGGCCCAATGGAGGATTTGGATCTAATGAAATCTAATTTTCCAGGCTCTCTGGCTGCTGTGTAGAAAAGAGCCCATAGGTGAGGGGTAGAAGCAGGAAGAATCATAAGTCTTCTGTGATAATCCAGGGGAGAGAAGAGAGTGAATTCCACTATATGGTAGTGGAGGCGGGGCTGGGGAAAATGGCCAGATCCTGGGTGCAGTATGAAGACAGAGTCAATGGATTGATGTGGGCTGTGGAAGAGAGGGTTGAAGGTGACTAGTAGGTTTTGGCCGGAGCTACTAGAAGGATGGACCTAGAACAAACTGTGTTGGGGAAGGTGGTATGAGGGAGAAGATGTGGATCTGGGTTTGGATTTAATTTTGATGTCTATGAGACATCCAAATGGAGAGGTCCTATAGAGAGAGACCCATGGCAGTTGGAAATGCCAGACTGAAGTTTGGGGGTACAGTTGGGCTAGAACACATGAATTTGGGAAAGGACAACAATGGTGCTGGAGGGGTATCACTGAGGGGTTGATGAAAATGGAAGAGAAGCAAGGACAAAACTCTGGGATTCCAGCAGCAAGTCATGGAGACATGCAGGAACAAAGGCCAGCTTGGTCTTAGACGGGAAGGTGAGGGCTTGGAAAGTACACCTGCAGGCAGCTTTTTCCAGGGGTCTGGCTTCAAAGGCTCTCTGAGCCCCAATATTCTCACTGTAGTACTACGTCTGAGAAACTCCAGGGGTAGTAACTGGGTTTGGGGAAGGTGCTGACTCTTCCTATCATAGACTTGTCTAGATCTGTAGAGACAATTAGTCTCAGTTCAGAGTATGGGCAGCTTAGCTGCCTTTGCTTTCTGGAATGTGAGAAGGAAGAAGGGATGGACAGGAGACTCATGGCAAAATTAGGGATCAAAGAGTGTGAGCTGGATGGCTCCTTAGAGCTCATATCCAGCATTTTTATTGAACTAGGAAGGATATGGAGGCCTGAGGCCACAGCTCTGTTAGTTGCAGAGCCGGGGCTAGAACTCAGAGATCCTCATTCTAGATTTGTTGTTTCTTTTCTGCACAGACACTGAATTTTGAGCTGCTTCAGTTTCTGAAGGCTGAATTTTAGTTTCTTAGCATTCATATCCATGATCATTCCAGAAAACCACAATTTCCCAGTTCTAAGAACATCTGATGAAAATTCCCAAGAAATTTCTTAGCCACTGAACATCTCTTTCTAACGCTTTGGAGATTTAAATGTCAGTGAATCAGAAAGGTATAAAGGAAGATTTCCTTGAAAGACAATATGAGCTCGAAGGCTATGAATCAGAGGTGGAAGGGGCCTCAGGGAAGCAAGGTGGTATTTGATAGGAGGCTGAGATCGCAGGCATGACTCATGACTGATTTTCCATGATGTTCAGTGAAATTAGGACAAAATTCTAAAGGAAAGGAGGAATAAAGAAAAAGAAAAAGAAACTCCTAGGATTTCAGCCTTTCCAAATCTCAGAAATGCTCAGGCACAACTAGGCTGAAAGGCATCACGAAAGAAACGGCTGTCGTCATTATGTGGGTGGTTGACTTTTGAGTCATTTTAAAAAAGTGTTAACTATTTTATTCATTACAAATGCACTGCTAGGAGAGTTCTAAGCAGGCCCTGAAAATTCAGGGGTGAAGCTGCAGGAAGTTAAAGAGGAGGTGAGGGCCAGTTAGAAAGGCCAAGAGAAAAAGGTAAAGATCATCCCAGCGAAGGAAATATTTGCAAATGAAATGAAATACCGCAAGTCATGCCTATCCTCTCGGTGATGAGCACACACCTCCTGCCTCCTAGCCTTCCCTGTCTCTCTGCAGTGAGCCTGGCTGGGCAGCAGTCATGAGTGCCTGTGTCTGAGCCCTTCACGAGTTCCTTTCTCAGCGGGCTGCTGCTGCTGAGCCCAGGTACGCGAGGATCCCATCCAGGGAGCACTAAGATGATCAAAGGTGGCTTTAATCGGCCACAACTTTCTATCTATGCCATGGTGAACAATAACATTTCTTTTTTCTGTGGACAGAGATTTATTCTGCTCCAGGGTCAGAATTTTCCTTTTGAAACCAGGCTGTCCTAAAACAAGTCCCAGGAGCCAAAGGATAGACTTTCCCAGCCTAACTCTAGGGGATGGCAGGCAGAAAACCAGCCTTGGGTCAGAAAAACTGGACTTGAGTCCCAGTTCCACCTCTTCCAGCTAAGTGACCTAATGGGTCACTTAAATGGGTCAAAAAAGCTTTGGCTTCTTTGTCCTCACTGGTAAAATGTAGGGTGTACACACAATTCATACCTCACCTGGCTATCATGAATATCAAATAAGAAATATAATGCATGTGGGTGGTTCTTGCCCTTGGCCACAAATTAAAATCACTGTGAAGTGTCCGAAGAATACAGATGCCTGGGCCATACCTCCTTGAACAGTGGATTTAAATCTTTAGAATCACTGGTGGGGGGAGGGGCGGCTTTTAAAGGTCCTGATACCTAGGTTTTATCCCAGACCGATTAGGTCAGAATATCTGAGGATAAGAACCCAGGCAACCAGCTTTTATAAAGTCCCCAGATGATCCAATAAGGCAGCCCAGACGAGAACTACTAATGAATTAAAAGTTCTTTATAAATTAGTAAGTGCTAAGCACATGGAAGGAATCACCATCAGTATCAGCTTGGAAATTAAGTATGGCGATCATGATGCTGAATATTTGTTTGGGTCTTTCCAACATACTCTCAAGGGCTCCACAATGTAAGTATAAAGTTTAATAAAGGAAATGTGAGGAATTGAGAAGATCTTCAAAGGGCAAATTAGTAGAAAAAAATTCAAAAAATATTAAAATAATATAAAAATGATAGAAACATTTATGTTATTGTGATTAAAGGATGTTTCTCAGACTGGACATGTACACAAGTCACCCTTAGTTCTTTTTCAAGTGTAGACTGATTCCATTGTTCCAAGAGGAACCTGGGACCCTGCAATTCTAGCACATGCGCAGGGAATGCCATTATTGTAGGTCCAAGGATGACAAGCACAGGCCTTGAAGACACAGGACCTGGATTCCAGTCCTTGGTCTTTATTTCTGAATGTGTGACTCAGTGCAGTCTTCACTCTTCACTTTTTTGTCACTAGTAAACCCCCTCTTCCCATCCCCACTTCTGGAAAGTACACCTCTTCATGTGGCTGAATGGGCACTGCCAAGTTCTTATTGCCCCTGCCTTTCCTGGGTCACTTGACTTGCAATTGTCCCAAAGATGGGCCCAACTGGTCCAGTGGGAACCTTCCCAGGGGCAGTGGGGCTGGGGACTAAGAATGGCAGCCAGTCTCTGTTAGTGTCAGTGACATAAGAGATGGGCTCTTCACCCTCTGAGGGAACTGCTGTGTAGAGGAGAGAAGGAGACAGAGTCAGAGTAGCATCTGAGTCCCTGCTTCCAGGACTTTCCTACACTGGGTTGCACTTCTGCCCTTCTCATATTATATGAGCCAGCCAAAAAATTCTCCTTTTGCTTACCCATTTGAATTACATTTTTCAACACTGAAAAAAAAAACCCTGAATAATACCCCAAAACAAGTTAATGAATGACTCTGTGTTTCACATTACTCAACTGTAAGATGGGACTAATAGTGGGACCTAAACCATAAGGTTGTTAATGGAAATTAAATAAAATAATACATAGAAGGAGCTTGTACAGTGTCTGATACTTAGTGTTCAGGTCCAGAGATTGCACCAACTTCTGACCATGAGCTGTTATCCGGGGAATGATCCATTATAAAGGGACTGGATTCCTGGTTCAAATCTAGACCAGTCTTTCACTCAGTACCAGGACATCTCACCTCCATCTGGTCCAGAAAAAATGATTCCCATGTGAATAGCAAAGAATTGTTCTGCCATATTCCCAACTTCATGGACCTAAGATCAGCCTGGCCTAGCCCATGTCCAGACTAGTGGTGCATTTGGGGATGTAAAAGTGAGGGATGGATTGGGATCTGGGTTCTCCCTTGACCTTTCTCTGAATGCACTTGGTCAAAGTCCAGCTTCCAGACAATGCAAAGGTCTTCAGATTCTGGGTCTTCCTGTTGCCATCACTGAAAACTGTTATTTCCAGCATGCCTTTGAATTGCAGGCATTCCCAATCCTACTTCACGCAAATGCCCCAAGACCACGGTCCTGTGTTGATATTACTGTATATTTAATATCTTCTAACACATTGAGGGTGCTCAAACAGTGTAGCCTGAGGTTGCCCGAAGTGGGTTTTGCTCTTATTTCAAATCAACAAATATTGATCGAGCTCTCCGTATGTGTGAAGCCCTGTGATAGGAGTGCCCTCCCACACTCTGCTTCTCCAGAAGCCAAGTGTGAGGCTTATAAAGCAAACAGAACAGTGGAGGATGTCACATTTTAAGCTGCAGAGTGTGGGATGCCTGTTGCAATGCAGAAATTATAAAGGTGGGAGACATCCAAGGATCTGGCACACAGAGAACATTATAAATGTAAGGGGAGTGTGAGCAGTACCTATTACTAGAGCGGTGGGCTCATGGTTGGAGCTTGAAATGACGGCTTTGATAGAATCATAGTAGTTCAGCTAGAAATGACCAAAAAAAAAAAAAAAAAAAAGAGAGAGAGAGAGAGAAAATGCTAATTAATATGAAGATCACACACCAGGTCAAGAAAGCGTTTGTGACAATATCGAAAGCATTCTCTTGACAATTGTTTTGAGGAGAGAGGAACCACTTGCTCATAGGATAGGCACATTTTTAAAAACCCACTTTTGGGAGTGGGCAGACGTGTGTAGGTGGCCTGGCGGAGTGTGAGCGCGTGGGCGTTCTCTCTCCTTGACGCTCGCTCCAGGCTAACACCAGAACAACAATTCCTGGGTATCCTGTCTGGCAGACTGTGCTGAGGATTCTACTACGTATTTTAGATATTTCTGAGAAAATCGGAATGCCGCCTGCATCGCTGCAGGGGGTTCACGGAGAAAACAGCTTATCCTTCACCATAAATCATATTTAAATTGGATTCTATGCTGAGCATCATACTGAGAAGGGTAAAACACTCTCTTCCCCTGTCTTTGAAAATCGAGAGCCATGGGGTGCGTGGGTGTCTCAGTCAGTTGAGCGTCTATCTTTGGCTCAGGTCATGATCCTGAGGTCCTGGGATCGAGCCCCGCATTAGGCTCCCTGCTCAGCTCTCTCTCAAATAAATAAAATCTTAAAAACAAAAACAAAAACGAAATGGAGAGCCGGGCTCTGAAGGAGCTATGCCGGGATTAGGGAACCAGAGCCTCCCGGCAGGTGTCAAAACTGATCTCTAGTTCAGGGAACAGGAATCAGCAGGATTTTAGACATTTCCCTGCTTTTAGGACACCTCCGTCTGGGGGAAGGCCTTTTTAAGACTATAAACATGTGAAATGGATAAAGCAGTAGTAGTGTTGGAAGAGCAACATTTTAGCTAAAGGGATGACTGGTTTCTTTTATTTTTTTATTTTTTTAAAGATTTTATTTATTTATTTGACAGAGAGAGATCACAAGTAGGCAGAGAGGCAGGCAGAGAGAGAGAGAGAGGGAAGCAGACTCCCTGTTGAGCAGAGAGCCCAATACGGGACTCGATCCCAGGACCCTGAGATCATGACCTGAGCCGAAAGCAG
>ML104709.1:0-10738 GCA_003697995.1 Taxidea taxus jeffersonii | reverse complement strand
GGGACTCGATCCCAGGACCCTGAGATCATGACCTGAGCCGAAAGCAGAGACTTAACCCACCGAGCTACCTAGGCACCCCTGGTTTCTCTTTTAGACCTTCCAGGCACTATGCCAGGCTCAGAGGGGGCACATACAGAAGATAAACCTTGGTTCTAACCTCCACGGCGGGCAGAAGCCAGAGAGCCAGAGACACGGGAAGACAAAGGATAAGTCTGGGAGGTGAAGAGAGGGTTTCTGGAGCTTGGGATATGACCCAGCACAACAGGATTCAGTGTCCCGAGCAACCTACAGAGCTCAGAACTATCTCTGTCCGTTCTTTGTTGGAACACCCTCCTCAAGAGGCTCTCAGGTGGCCGGCTTCTGAGTGGGGAGATCATGAACACACCCCCTGAGGTAGTGGGAGAATTCTCCTATGGTATGGCCCCTCTCTGTTAGCTCCCTTTCTATGGGGCCAATGCCAAGGCCCGGCTTTGTCTTCCCCCACCCTACCCCACCCCTCCATGTGTGGTCATCCCTTGGATGGCACTGACTCTGGATTTTGGTATTGTCCCTTCTACCTTCCAAGGCAATGGGGGCTGGCAGGTCAGTAGGGCAAAATGTCCACACCCTAAGCCCAGCTCCATTTTGCAAATAGAAGGAACAAAAGGCCACATAATGTATGATTTTATGTATCCGACATGACCAGAAAGGCAAATCAATAGAGACAGGAAGTAAATTAATGCTTGCCTGGCAGTAGAGGTAGGAATGGGGATTAACTCTACATGGTTAACAGAAGTCTTATTGGGGTGATGGAAATGTTCTGAAACTGCTTTATGGTGATAATTGCATAACTCGGTAAATTCATCAAGTCATTAATTGTATGCTTAAAGTGGGTAAATTTATGATATATTGATAGCTCAAAAAAGCTGAAGAAGAAAAGGATCTTGGGCCAATCACCATCGAGAAACATATAGGGATTACATATGGCAATTCTACATGTGGTTGTTTAGTTGGATTGTTTCCTTTTTGTATTCTTAATTAACTCACATTTCCTTTCTACCCCAGTATTTTATTTTCTTCTCTTTGTGTCTGAAACTTTGTCAGTGTTAATCTTTTAAACACATGCTATTTTCTTGGCCTAAATTTTCTTCCCCTTGAATTTTCCTTTTCACTTAGCAAATAAATTTGATCTTTTTCCTAGTTTTCCTTTTACCCACTAATATTGCAACTTTCTCTCTTGCATTAAGCCTGATGTGTTTAGGAATAGACAAAAGATGTTGGCAGGAGTCTCTCCTCCCCTAGCTGGTGCTCTATTAACACTGAAAAACCCTTCTTCTCTTTCTAATCCTCTGGACAGCGTGTCCACTCTGTATTTGGTTTCTAGGCTGCCTTAACATTAAGAACAATGTCTTGCTTGTTTATGATTTAAGACACACTCATTTATCTTCTCAGAGCCAGTAGAAATCTCAGGGAAAGGACTGTCATGTCCAAAGTCATATTATTGGTCCTAAATACTTGGGTCATTTGAGTTGGCCAACCCCCAACAAAAGAGGAAGGAAAATACATCTACTGCCTTCAGACCCAAACAGTGGCTAAATGGGAACTGCCAAAAACAAGCATGCCCGAAAGTTCAAGTTGAACAATTTCACTAGCTTCTAGAAACCAGATGTTTATCATTCTTTGTAGTATTCTGGGTATTTCATGCAACATTTCTTTTTATTTGTTTTCATCTAAGTTAATAAAGTTACCTCAGAAACAGTGGTCACTTCTTAAAGAATATATATATTTATTTGATTGTTTGGCTGCTACACCTGGAGAGAGACGTCCGTCTGGCAAATCCCAATTTACTTTTACTTAAACATTTCTTTCTTTTCTTTTCCTTTTCCCTCCCTCCCTCTCTCCCTCCCTCCTGTCCTTCCTTCCGTCTTTTACCTGAGTAACCCAGTCTCCATGCACTTTCCAGCGGATATAGTTAACATTTGGAGAGATCACAGCATTATTGATGCTAATGTTTGGCATGTTCTCAATTGGGGGCAGCTTATTCCACGTTCTAAGGAGAAAGATATAAAAAATCTCAAATGGGTAAGAACAACGGTCCCTCCCACATCCTTGCTATTCCAACCAGGAGCCTTTTCTCAGATTATCCTTCTGGCCACAAATTCCATCCTATTCTCTGAGGCCTCTCTGATTCCTCCACGGGATCCCCTCTGATTGTGTGAGACCATTCGATCCCTCCCTTTTCTGGATTCCAGGATATGCTTAACGTGTGCTGCTCTTGTTTTCTGGCCCAGACTTGGCTTTCAGAGCTCCACAGGGTCCGGCAGAAAATAAGGACTCAACCAGTGTCGACTGGCTGAGGACTCTAAGTATTCTTATATGTCCCAGTTGAGGTTTGAGCAGTTTTTTAGAAGAAGATAGAGTTTTGGAAGTCAGTCTTACAAAGAAGTGGGCCTTGCTTGTAGGTATCATACATGAAGTCAAATGGGAAAAAGTTGGCAGTGGCATGGACCATTTCCATGATGACCTCACATATTATAAAAACTCTTATTATTAATTCACATGAATGTTCTGGGAGACAGATTGTCCATCCACAGCTGAAGCAGGAACAAGACATTTGGAACAAAACAGAGGAATGATTCACTGCGGGGGACCCATGTCTGCCCAACAGGTAATCTCCCACTTCTTCCCTCTCCGCAAAACCCAAGGCACAGATTCCTTGACTCCAGGGTCTCCTGTGACTCAGTTCTGGCCAACTGGATAAGGTAAAATCAATGAGGGGCACTGGGAAAACATTTTGCTTCTTCAGAAAACATGAAAATAGTGTGAGGCAGCGTTTCTCTCTCTTTCATTTTTCTTTGTCATTTTTCTTCTTCCCTGGCTAGCATTCTTTCTGATTTTTTAAAAAGATTTTATCTATTTACTTGACACAGAGAGAGAGATCACAAGTAGGCAGAGCAGCAGGCAGGGGGCGGGGGGAGCAGGCTCCCTGCTGAGCAGAGATCCCGGTGCGTGGCTCTATCCTGGGACCCTGAGATCATGACCTAAGCCAAAGATAGAGGCTTAACCCACTGAGCCACCCAGGGGCCCCTCTTTCTGATTTTTGAACGCAGTCCATATGTGAGATGATGTCTCCCTCATTGTGAGACCATGAGGCATAAGCTGAAGGACAAAAAGCCAACATAATGAAGATAGTGAAGTGACATAATAGAGACTGAGGCTCTTCATGACACCACTGATAAGCTAAACCAATGCAGACACCACTTATATCTTGATATTTTTGTTAATGAAAGAAAGATAAATTTCTTTATCCTGTGCTAGTCATTTGATCCTGTTATTTAAAAATAGCAAACATTTCACTTTTTACTCTGTGTTAAGTACTGTTTCAAGCACATCATATGTATTAATCCATTTACTCCTCACCATAAACCTATGAGATAGGCACGACTATTGTCCCCTTTTTAAAGATGAGGAATGTGAGGCACAGACAGATTAGCTAACTTGCCAAAATTCGCAAGTAGAAGAGTTGGGATTCAAATCCAAGCAGCCTGGATTACAGCTGAAAGCATTCTTAGTGGATAGACTAACTGTACACCATAGTCTACAAATGATGTTCGGGTGGTTCAACAAGTCACAGAGTTATGGACTGTTTAGAGCTTTGAGGGATGCTTTAAGGTTACCTTGAAAATATTTGAGTTAAATATAACCTGGAGTGGTGATCTCCATATTGCTGAAGCCTGTGAGTAAGCCGTTTTTATATACACCACCACCAAGCACAGAAATACACTAGCTTTCCCCAAAGCAGTCTCAATATGGGATTTTTTCCCCATAGTAATTGTGTTTTTTTCCATTTTATTAATTCTATCATAATAAAGTTCTCTTACTCTGCACTTTTCATTTTATTGTTTATTTTTTAATTGATCTTACTCTGTACTTTTCATTGTTAGCATGGCAGTTTATTTTTTCATTGAAGTTGATCATTATTTTTGATTATTTTCAAGCAGTAAATTTGTATGTTTCAATCCACTCAAAAATTATTCCTTGAAATTCTTCTGTGAGTAGTGGTTCTGTCAGAATGACAAAAGACCCTCTAAATTGGTGATCGCTCAGCACACCCTCTTAGTTTGTTGTAACCTTTGCTCTACTGTCTCATGTCATAGAGGGTTGAGGGGGAGGCTATGTTTGGACTCACCTTCTCTCCAAATTTCCTTTCAGGTTACCTCACCTCTTGCACATGCCTTCCCAACCATCCATACCTAATGAAGCACTTTACTGCTGATTTTTCTTGAATTGTCCACTCAAGATCCTTCATCCCCTACCCATCTAAGCCAAAGAGTACAGAAAATTACAGATTGAGTAGATCTCAATTCCCAAACTTCAGAACTCAGGACCCATTATTTGTCTTATTTCTACTTTCAGATTATGGCACTTCAGAAACCAATGCTGGTTACCTGACAACCCGCATTTTACTGGTGGAATTGTCCTTTTAAATTTTATTTTATGTTCTAAATTGACTTGGCTTCCATAACAATAACCCCCAATGAATCCGATCTCACTGGTAAATGGAATATCTTTCTTAAAAACAATTTTCAAGAAGCAGTTTAAAATGTCTGGCATTGTTACTTCATGAAGTGTCTATTCTCTAACAATAGAGTGAATAACAAGTATGTCTCTTCAGCCTTCACCTTCCTTTGTGGTATTTGAGAATCCATCAACTCACTTTTTCTGTCAATTAATCTCTTGTTTAAATTTCTCTCTCATAAAAACTTTTCTGACCTTCTTCCATTAACCTCTCCTTCAT
The DNA here is from genome assembly GCA_003697995.1 of Taxidea taxus jeffersonii. Taxonomy (NCBI): domain Eukaryota; kingdom Metazoa; phylum Chordata; class Mammalia; order Carnivora; family Mustelidae; genus Taxidea; species Taxidea taxus. The sequence continues at coordinate 5,961 of ML104709.1, read as the reverse complement.
AATACCATCCCTCATCTGTGTTACCTTTCTCTGGATACATTTAATTTCTTAGAAGGAATTTTCATGACAGAAATGGGACAGAAGAGAAAAACTGGCCAATTTTATAGACCTGGTGAGATTAAGGAGATGGTGATGGTGCTCAGTACTCAAAGGAAACTAATTGGAACCTGCGTTCATATTTCAAGAGATAAACTCTAGAAAAAAAACTTTTAAATTCTGCTGGGAAACATGGGTTCAGTATCTTGTGCTGAATTAACTGATGGGGACAAAGTTTCTAAAATAAGGAACAAGGACTTGATTTTAATTTATTTTACATTCTGATAATAGTTTCTGTATGGTCCATTAATATATTTTTTTAACTCTGACAAGATTCATAATCTGTTTTTTTAAATCTCCACCAGGCATAAAGTAGATGAATTTCCTGGGATATTTATGACAAAAGCTATTCTTGTTTGAAGAGGCCTACAGGAAAGAATTAAATGATCTTTCTTGTACCAATTTTTCATCCACTCTGAACTGTTCTCCATAGTGCTGGCTTGATTAAGTTTGAGTATGTTTGTATCAGAAGCCCATTGTTTACCTTGAAATTTATTTTTCAGCTTTTCAAAAAAAAATTAAATCTAACACTATCCAAGCACCAGCATGAATCTCCAGGGAAGCAGGGATTGGAGGAGGCTCTCAATGTGATTGGAACCTCAAGTCCCCGCCCCCCCATCCAGGACCCTTTAAGAAGCAGTGTGGGGCTCTCCACAGTGACACATGAGAACCCTTCCCACACTTCAGAAGCTCCACTGCTGTGGAAGGCCAGTGTCACCTGGGACTCTGGTTATCTGGTTCCCAGCAGGAACACTGAGAAGTTGTTTCACCATGTGTGTGTGTCTGTATGTGTGTCTGTGTGTGTGTCTGTGTGCGCGCGCGCACATGCTCCTGTCATGTTGGGAGAGACGACTCGTCCATTATAGGGCAAAGCTCCAGCAGATTCATTCTTTTTCATCCAGATGCAACTGAAGAACACTATGAATTGTCCTGCTGTGACTTTAGAGAACCAAATATTCCTGGAATTGTTATTACCAGTACTGTTTCTTTTCCATACTTCCCCCCAAAGTTGTTCTTGGATTATATATTTTGAGCAAATGAGTGAACACCTCTAATCAAAGTGAAATGAATAGTACCAGGTAAATCCCACCCTACCGGGAGGTTTCAGCGGCATGCCTTAGGACTCGCTTCTCACTGTGCCCTGTTCCACAGTCTTCTCTAGGACCTGCAAGAATTCACTGAAGTACTATTAAATTTATTGACTACACAAAGCTAAAAGAAAGAATCTCGTGGATGTCAATGTCAGCATTTAAAATTATTTTAATCAAATGGATTAAGGATGTAAAAAATCAATAAGGTGAAATTTAGCAAGAAGGAATGCTCTGGATTTAGGTTCAAACATTAATTTATAAGAAAAAGATGAGGAATACATGGCTTGAATGCAAGAGGTAGTGTGCCAGTAGGAACAGTGCCTTGTGGTGTCCAGTATTGAGTACTCCAGACAGGGTGATTAATCATATTTTATTTTTCTTTTCCTTTTAGAAGTTATTATTTCTATCTAAGCTATATATACTTGCTTTAAAAAGTAAAATAGTTCTGCAAATTTGAGATGCTTAACTCCTCTCCTTGTTTCCATCCCCAAGGATCTCCACATGATTTTTGATGATAATTTGGTTATCTATTCCATGTCTTTAAATAACATGCCTACATTGCTTTTTTTGTTGTTGTTGTTTGTTTGTTTGTTTTCTCAGATTGGGGTATTATCTTTTGACTCTCTGCTTTCACTTGCTTAGACTTCTAAGTACTTAGCATTTTTTACCCACCATCTCAATCTTCTCTCAAGACCTCCAGTTCCACAAAATATTCATTTCATTGGCTTCATCTTCCGAATTGCTCTGGCTGCCCTAACCTGGTCCACAGCCGCCATCTTGGGCCCTCTTTTCCCCATCATCCTGGGGACACCATTTGCTCCTCTTCTTCTTTGTATCTCCTGTTTCCTGTATCCTGGTTCTTCCTCTATTCAGTTTTCTCCCTCACTTTATAGAGAAAACCCTGCAGGACTTTTCTGAAAAGTATCCATATATGGGAAGTACATTTTGAAACTTTACATCTTCAAAAATTACTTTGCTCTAGTCCCACATTTCCATAATAGTTTACCTGGGTGTAGAATTCAACACTGGAGGTAGTTTTCCTTCAGATTTTTTTTTGAAGATTTTATTTTTAAGTAACCTTTACACCCAACGTGGGGCTTGAACTCACAACCCCAAGATCAAGCATCACGTGCTCTACCAACTAAGCCAGCCAGGCACACCTCCTTTAGATTTTTGAAGAGATTGCTCCATTGCCTTCTTGCTTCCAGTACTGCTGTGGTGAAGTTAAAATCCCTTGTGAGTATTAACCCTATACATAGTGAACTGACTTTTTCCTCCTCTTGGCACTTATAGAATCTTCTTTTTGCCTTTAGTGTTTTGGGAAATGTTCTCAAACTGTTTACTTGATTATTTTCTTTCCTTTCTTTTCCCTTTTTTTGTGTGCCCAATACTTGGATATTGTACTTCCTGGACTGGTCCTATGGTTTTCTTATCTTGTTCTTTTATTTCACATTTTTTAGTCTTTTTGTTCTATGTTTTGGGAGAATGTTGTCTTCTAACTGTTCTATTGAGTTAAAAAAATGTAGCAATTTTAAATTCCAAGAACTTTTTATTCCCCAAATTTTCCTCTGTAATGGCAACTTCTTGTTTAATGGATTTTATCTTGTCTCTCCAAAGATAATAATTACATTGGATTGCTATTTTCTGCCTAAAAGGAGAAAGTATGGGATCAGTTATCTAGCTGGTAGTGCTGCCAAATCTGGGTCCGCTGGAGGGGCATGGGGTTCTTCCTTGCAAAGTGGTTTTTTGGCTCTCAGCTTTTCCCATGGCTGACCTAAGGATTTAGTTTTTAGGGTCTCCTAAGTTACTTACCATGTATTTATCTGCTTTCCAAATTCCACATTTTGCTGCTGCTGTTTCCATTTACCTTATTCTTTTGGGGTTGTGCCTTCGGGGGGGGGGGATTCCTTTCCTGCTGTTCAGACGAATTTTGTTTGGGTGGGAATAAAAGTAGAGGCATGTGTTCAGCCTATCCTGTTTCCTGGAAGGGTGTAAAGTCTATTTGGAGTCATGAAGGGTTTGTCTTCTAATATTTAGAAATAATCCACATTTTGGGGGACTGCCTTGAGATAGAAATTCCCTTTTTCTGGGGGGTGGGGGGCAATTTGGAAGGTCACAAATTAAATATGGTACCTACCTGAGACCTCACTCAGAATCCTTCACATTTATTAAACCTCTGACTACATTACAGTTACTCCAGGCTTGGAATGATGTTCAAATGTTCAAATTTGAGAAAATGTGCTGTTGTTTCTTTTCATTTTCCATACAGCCTACAGTGTACTTTTGTGGAGGGATGGCCTTGGTGAAGAAGTGACACTTGGAGGGAGAATTTTCTCCTTCTGGTTCTGTCCTCCAGAGATTACAGGGAAGGAGAAATATGTCTCTAGCCACCTTCAGGGTATTGTTTCATCTGCCTTCCTGAAGCAATAGGTGGGGAAGGAATCCACTACTGGTATAACCATTACAACCAACATGTCAAAGCATTTCTCAAGATAAGAAGACCCCTGGGACGCCTGGGTGGCTCAGTCTGTTAATCTGCTGCTTTCAGCTCAGGTCCTGATCCTAGTGTCCTGGGATCGAGTCCCGAATTGGGCTCCTTGCTCAGTGGGGAGCCTGCTTCTCTCTCTGCCTCTGCCTGCCACTCTGCCTGCTTGTGCTCTCTCTCTCTCTCTCTTTCTCTGTCTCTCTCTCTGACAAATCAATCAATAAATAAAATCTTAAAAAAAAAAAAAGAAGAAGAAGAAGACCCTGAAGCCCTAACTGGGCAAATGACAACAGTAGAAAAACAGATGAACTAGGAGATGCTTATGTGTTGCAAAAAGACTCCTCCTGTTCTAAAAGGGTCCTCCTCAGTACTTTGCCAAACAGAAATGAATCCTTTCAGCTGAATGATAGTCTGATGGAGGCTGGTAGAGAATAGCTGAATATCAAGGAACATAAAGTTATAGTGTGAACCACTGCTAAGTTAATAGCATGTCAAGAAAATAAAGCATGACTGAAATTATATTTGGTCAATGGACAAAAAAGAGGCCATTTATCAAAATTCCTCTTATATTCAACTTTCCAGCAACACAGCTGTTGCGTGCAGTCAATGAGTACATATGCTCACGAGTAGTTACCTGAACACAGTCCTTCAGCCGTCTCTTCAACAATGAAGAAGCTAATGTCTTATAATTAGTTTTTGTGCATTTTCTAATGCTTAGCTAATTTTGACTAAAAATAAAATCCCTTAAATTCAAGACCTGATGAAGAGCCAGCAACCATCCATCCATGCATCCATCATCCTTGCCTCTATCCATGCATCCATCAGTCATCCATCCATCCATTTAATGTCTACGAAGGACTCAAAAATAAATTACTACCCTCCAGGAGTTCCCAGTTTAGTGAAAAGGGACAGATTGTGGAAAGACACTTTTGTCTCAGAGCTATAATCCCAATCATTGAAGTATGCATGGACTGCTTTGGGATGCATGGTATGGAGAGGAGAGAAAGTCTTCCTTGAGGAAAAGAGGTTTAGTGAAAGCCCAGAAGGGCACTGTGGTTGAAGCAGAGGAAGTCATCTACACAGACTCATGGGACCATGAGAGGAGAGAAGAGGATGCTTATTAAAAGCCCACCTGCTTTAGAACATGGGGGCCATTGCAGTGTGGAAATACCAGGAATAGATGAATCTGAATAAATAAGCAGGGCCCAAATCCTGAAGTGTTTGGTGGCTACATTGACACGTTCAGATTTTATCTGACTAAAGGAAGTCACTGAAGGATTTTCTGCAAAGCAGAGATATCACTGTCTCTCACAGTCCCCTCTGCTTCCCCCTAGTCCGAGTCACCATCAGCAGCAGAGCAATCATTCAACACAGAAGTCAGAGCATGTCCCCTCCTGCTGAAAATCCTGCCATGGCTCCATCCTGCTACAGGACCTCCAAGAACTTCCCTTAATTCTGACCTCATGCCTTCCACCCCCTGCACATACTCTGTTCCAGTCACACTGGCACGCTCACTGTGCCGCCTTAGAGCCCTTCTCTGGATGTTCTGTCTGCAAGGAATGTTCTTCCCCACAAATATCCTTGTGGCTCACTCCCTCACTTCCTTTGTGCAAATGCCAGACTTTCAAAGAGGACTACACTGGTTACCCTATTTTAACCCACACTCACGTGTGTGTGCACACACTCACACACACACGCACACACACACACTATGCGCACACACACGCCCTCGGCACTGATGATACCCTGTGCCCTGCTTTGTTTTTCCCTTTTTTCCACAGCACTTACTGCCTTCAAAGATATCATGTAATTTATTATGTTTATTGTTTCTCTCCTCCCAGTAGAAGTTATCTGACTAGGTATCCAGTAGACATCTTTGTTGTGTTCACTGTTGTGTCCCAAGCAACTAGGATGAAGACTGGCACACAGTAGATGCTCAATAGATCCTTGTCGAATGAGTGAAAGATTTTATAAAAATATACGGGAAATGATCTGTAGGGGTTTGATATTGGAAGCTGGGGAGGTCGATGAGAAATTTGTTTCTGTGATGGTGATGATAGGTTGGATGTGAGAAGTGGCTGAGGGGAGAGAAAGGAGGGCACATGTGGTAGTTACTAAGGAGAGAATTTTCAGGACTTGGTGACCAATTATTTGAATTTAGAGCTGAGTGACTGGGATAACCAGCCTGGAGCAGGCACACAGGGCTAGGGGCGCCATTCACAGAGGTGGAGGAAGAGAGAAGAGATGGTAACTTTTGGTGGATGCAAAGACATCATTAACTGTGGTTCA
>ML104708.1:41189-85355 GCA_003697995.1 Taxidea taxus jeffersonii | reverse complement strand
TATTATTATTATTATTTTTTAAAGATTTTATTTATTTATTTTAGAGAGAGAGAGCGAGCACAGGCAGACAGAGAGGCAGGCAGAGGCAGAGGGAGAAGCAGGCTCCCTGCCGAGCAAGGAGCCCTATGTGGGACTCGATCCCAGGACGCTGGGATCATGACCTGAGCCGAAGGCAGCTGCTTAACCAACCGAGCCACCCAGGCGTCCCTCATTTTAATATTATTATATAAGGCTTCCTTAAATGTTTTTGCTTACTTACTAATTTATTTATTTATTTTTAAAAAGATTTTATTTAATTATTTGACAGACAGAGATTACAAGTAGGCAGAGAGGCAGGCAGAGAGAGAGGAGGAAGCAGGCTCCCCACTGAGCAGAGAGTCTGATATGGGACTCGATCCCAGGACCCTGAGATCATGACTTGAGCTGAAGACAGAGGCTTTAACCCACTGAGCCACCCAGGTGCCCTTACTTACTAATTTAATCAGTATTCTTCTCTAGCAACTACAAGCCCAAGAGAATTTTTCACTCCGGTCCTGGATCATTTACTCCATAAAATCTCATATGTTTTCCATTGAATACCATCCATACTTCTTAGTATACTTAGTGTGAAGTACTATTCTCTCTCTTTTTTTTTAAGATTGTATATATTTATTGACAGAGATCACAAGTAGGTAGAGAGGCAGGCAGTGAGAGAGGGGGGAAGCAGGCTCCCTGCTGAGCAGAGAGCCCTATGTGCTCCATCCCAGGACCCTGGGATCATGACCTGAGCCAAAGTCAAAGGCTTAACCCACTTAGCCACCCAGGTGCCCCTGAAGTGCTGTTCTTTTTTTTTTTTTTTTTAAGGTTTATTATTTATTTATTTGACAGAGAGAGAGATCACAAGTAGGCAGAGAGGCAGAGAGTGAGGGGGAAGCAGGCTCCCTGCTGAGCAGAGAGCCTGATGTGAGGCTCGATCCCAGGACCCTGAGATCATGACCTGAGCCAAAGGCAGAGGCTTTAACCCACTGAGCCACCCAGGTGTCCCTGAAGTACTGTTCTTAGCATGAAATAAAGACTAAGAAAATACCATTTTTTAAGCAGAAGTCCATAAATAAGATCTAGGGTAAGGACGGAGCTTGGAATCACTACAATGGCATCAAGGCTGCTTAAAAATCTGTCTTTTCCCAATAAGCAGTTATTATGTAGCAATGTCCTTGGGTTAGGTGGATAGTGATCAAAAATCCTTTTAAAAAATAGCCTGTGTAGCCTGTGTGTTTTTCCTCAAGGACAGGAAGATTATTCTTCATTAAGAAGAATTTAATATGAAGAAGCAGTTGGGAAGTTAAAAATAAAAAGCATGGGTAAATTACTTAAATGTCATTTATGAGTGAGATAGAGTCAATGGCATATTTTAGAAAGAACATGGACTAGTGATTCAGAACAGAAGTTTAAGTCTCAGCCCTATAAACTTGGAAAATCATGTAAGGTCTCATTGTATTTGAACACACATGAGGCTGTGAGTGTAAGGTACTGATTGCCAACTCTAGTAAATATTAGGTGCTCAAAACTGTTAACAGTGTTGATGAAGACAGTGATGATGATGTAAAGTTAAAGAACTGAAGAGAGACCACTGAACCATCAGACTATTCCTAAACTATTCTGTCCTCAAAACTCAAAGTCAAGATCAGTATGATCTAACAAAATTTGTTATCAAAATTCCACTTTGAACTGTGAGCCCATTTAATACTGCCACAGTATGCATCCCTGCCATTCTTGTTTATCACATAAAATGAAGTTATTTCTGTAATCTGTCTTTTCATGAACTTTCATTGTTATCTTTCTTTAAGCTTTCTTTTGCTATCCTCATAATATTCCCTCCGATAATTCATGTACCTTCTGGAATAACGGTTACATCATAGATAAATTCAACCCATATCATTAGTCTTTTCAGAATGCTCACTCCATTTCTTAGTACCTCCAAATTATATAAAACCTAGTGTGTCCTTAAATAACCAGAAGGAAAATAAAAAAACAATGCAATTTTTTTTTAAGTACAGAAAGGGGGTAGAATGGGGCATTCTTTATATAGAAGACTTAAAATCCTACAGTAAATGACTTGAACTATATATCATATGTGATGTTTTAGAATACCTTGGCAACACAACGTGACTCCGTTACCACAAAGGTTGATTACTTAGGGAGCGTAAGAAGATTGGCAAAGATTTGGAAAAATTATTTTGTGAAATTAAAGAGAACATTGACATAGGAGAAATAAAGGGATATCAGTATGTTGAGTAAAATACTGAGAATAACATACACAAAGATGTGGTAAATGAAGCCTTCCAACACAGGAGACCTTTCAGGTGATCTCCAAGTCCTAATCAACAATTTCCCTGAAATTCTGCTTCTTAAAGATGTGATATCTTTATCACACTTTCTCACATATGAATGGAAATATTATAGGCAAATTGTGGTGGAGCCTCTCTAGAGGAGAAAAAAAAAGAAAACAGGTCTCTTGATTGCTAAGAGGATTAGCTTATCTACAATCATGAGATGGATAACTCAAATGGGGATATACCAAGTAAGGTCTAGAAATCCAAAAGAAATATTAAGATTCCAGGTGCCAGGAAAAGAACAAGAAATGCATGCTTTTCTATTAGAGAAATAATAATGAGAAAGTTTTGATAGTCTTCCTTTGAACAAATAATTTCTAGGAAAATGTTATTTAAAATATCTTTGATTTTGAATTCTTTTGATGCCTATTAGCAAGATAGATTAAGAATTAACTATCATTTGGGATCCCTAGTGTATAAAATTAGCTTCTATGTTCTGAGGTCATTGGGGTCAAATATAGCATTACCCAAACAAATCAGCTAGAAATATGTTCTAAGCCAAATGATAATCAGTTCCTACTTAGAATATAGAAAAGTATCCCTTTATCCCCTAAGCCATACATTTAAATGTATTAATATGTTAGAAGCTTTTTTATAGTTAGCCTGAATATTTATACAGAGGGGTTAATTCCCTTAAATGAGCATTTTTCAAAACAATCTTAAATTTAAAAGTTAACAGCAATTTCATGGAAAATTGCTTTCCAAAATACACAGAGAGCCAACAATAATATATTACAAGTGCACAAATTACCCAGGTTGTCTCCAGTTGCCTTTTAGATACATTTAAAAGAGGCATTTGTTTGCTTGCAATATTAAATGTTCTATTAAATTAGCTAACACCTAAACAAATATCATCTTCAGTTCACAGTGGATTCCGGAAGCACTGATATAGAATTTTGGAGATTATTTCCAATTACCAGATGAGAAAAACAATAAAGAAATGCTGAACTTTTTTTTTTCCCCAAGAAGAAAATTGATGCTAAAAAAAATAAAATGATCTTCATTAGCCATATTATCTGGGAAGTCTGACTTTAGAGTTTTTCATTTTTTTTTTCTGTTTCTCTATTAGCACCAGTTCCTATCATACATATGGGGAATATTAGGTTCCCTGGTCTAAAATAACAAATAAAATCTGTCATATCCGTGGGAGCTGAAGCATGTGAACACTTAGGTAGAAGGTGGTCTTCTGAGAATAAGGTGTTTAAAAACTTACTCATCTATTCACACTATCAGACTGAAGGACCCAGAAAGAGCAGGAAGATCAATCCTTTTCTTTTAATATATATAAACACTGGTTTTCCTAAGAGGATTCCCATGTTTGTAAAATGAACTGAGAATAAAGAGTTATACTCCCATAAGAATTTCCTGAGAGAATTCATCCCAAGAGAGATATGCTCTTCTTCTAATATATAAAATACTTAGCAATGGACGGCCATATAGTGTTGGTAGGGAAGTAAATTGTTACTAACTTTCAGGGCATCACATTGCCAACTTATATCAAAGCCATAAAAGAGTGTGTTTAACCACAATTTTAAATGTTTTAAAAAGTCTTAAAATAAAGATAGCTTTAAGCTGAAAAATACCACGTCAGGTAATTTATCCAAAAAGATTAATAGTAGACTTTTTACAAATTCGTGCATAAAGATATTTACTGCAGTATATTTTATATGAGCAAAATAAGACCGACCAAAATGGTCAACAAATGGTGACTTGCTAAATATATTATAAGATACATATAAAACTTGTTTTATTAAATTTATAATTCTAGTATAGAGATACAGTTATAGACACACAAAGTTCTTTCACTACATTCTTGGTTGAAGGAAGCAGTTCAAAAAACAATATATGTAATATGATCACATTTCATAAAAATAAATTACCATAGATAAAATACTATAAGATTAACAGCAAAAAAATGGTATTAAATCTGAACTTTGAGATTGCAGACAATAAGTATTTATATTGTCTTCACTGTGTAGTTTGACTGCAATAAAATAATATCACTGGCAAAATAAACAAAATAATGTTTAAACAAAAGAGACAAATCTAGTCAGTTTCAGCAAAGTTAGAAGTAAGTAGTGTCAAAACAAAAAGTGCTGGAGAGTGTTGAAAACAAAACCAGCACCTTCTTCTCTCAACTCAGGAAAAGAAAACATTGTCAACCAGGGCCAGGACATCAAGCAAATAATGTTGGGATTGCTGCAGCTGGGAAAGGAATAGAAGGTGCTTTCATAGAGGTCTCAAATGTATGTCTGGAGGAAGAACAGGAACCCTTGTGAAGGGGTGCCTGGGTGGCTCAGTTTGTTAAGGATCTGTCTTCAGCTCAGGTCATGATCCTGGAATCCCTGCATCAAGCCAGGAGTAGGACTCACTGTTCAATGGGGAGTCTTGTTTCTCCCTCTCCTTCTGCCTGCTCCTCATCCTGCTCTCTCACTTACTCACTCTCTCTCTCAAATAAATAAAATTTTAAAAAAACAGAAAGAAACACTTGTGAAGCCCACATTCCCACTAAAATACCGAAATTCGATCAGATTATAGAATACACCCCTTCCCTCACCCCCTCCCATCCCCCCAACAGGGCTCCTGAATGATAACAGTTTATTATAACTGAAAGTGCCACAAAATACCAACTTATTCAGAGCAGATGCACCTGTAGAAGCCCTAAGTCAAAAAGGGGAGATAAAAACAAGGACACCAGAGGGATTTGAAGTGTTCGGTACCAATAGCTATAACAAATATTAATGAACACAGATCAGCTCTCAGCCAGATGCATATAAATTCTCTATTAATAGCCTATTAACTTTTTTTGCTGAGTATGTCTGAATTTTAGCAAAAAATTTCAAGGCATGGGGTACCTGGCTGCCTCAGTCTGTAGAGCATGTGACTCGATCTCGGGGTTGTAAGTTTGAACCCCATATTGGATGTAGAGATTACTTAAAAATAAAATTGTAAAAAAAAAAAGAAAAAAGAAAGAAAGAAAAAGAAAATCCAAGGCATGAAAATAGACCAGAAAAAAGAAAGTCTGTAGAGACATCTACCAGAACAAGACTTTTATAAATATGATCCAGTTGTTGGATTTCTCAGCCATAGACTTGAAAATAACTATAACTAATATGTTAAGGGCTCTATTCACAAAAGTAGACAACATGCAAAACAAGGTGAGTAATTATGTCATGTCAGCAGAGTAAGAATCAAAGGATGTTAGAAAATTGCTCTTAGAATTAAATAATAGGAAAATAAACAACCCAGTTAAGAAGTTGATAAGAGGGACGCCTGGGTGGCTCAGTTGGTTAAGCGGCTGCCTTCGGCTCAGGTCATGATCCCAGCGTCCTGGGATCGAGTCCCACATCGGGCTCCTTGCTCGGCAGGGAGCCTGCTTCTCCCTCTGCCTCTGCCTGTGCTCACTCCGGCTCTCTCTCTGACAAAAAAAAAAAAAATCTTAAAAAAAAAAATAATAAAATAAAAAAAGAAGTTGATAAGATATCTAAACATTTTACCAAAGAAGATATACATATGGAAAATAAGCATGTGAAAAGCTCAACATCATTTTTCATAGGGAAATTAAATGCAAATTATAACAACAATGAACTATAATGACACATCTGTGAGATTGCCTAAAAATAAAGAAATTAATAAAACTGACAATACCAATTGCTGTCAAGGATACAGAGTGATAGGAAATCTCATTCATTGTTCCTTCCATGGGGAATGGTATAGCCACTTTGGAAGACAGTCTGACAGTTACCTATAGTCTCACTATCCAATGTGGCAATCATACTGCAAATATATTTATCTAACTGATTTGAAAATTTATGTACACACAAAACCTTCATGAAAGTAATGTTTATAACAGCTTTATTCCTTATTACCCTAAAATTGAAGTAACAAAGATACCCTTCAGTAAGTAAATGGATAAGCTGTGGTATAGGCATGCATACAGCAGAGTACTATTCATTGATAAAAATGAATGAACTGGGGTTCCTGGGTGGTTCATTTCCTTAAACCTCCAACTCTTGCTTTTGGTTCAGGCTCAGGTGGTGATCTCAGAGTTGTGAGATCAAGCCAGAGTCCGGCTCCACACTTAGTGGGGAGTCTGCTTCTCCTCTCCCACTCACTCTGTCACCTCTTCCGGGTTTGCTTGTCTGTCTGTCTCTCTCTGTCTCAAATAAATAAATAAATAAATATTTGAAAAATATGAATGCACTACAACATGGATAAATTTGAAATGCATATTGCAAAGTGAAACAAACCAAATGGAAAATGCTACAGACTCCATGATTCCATTTACACAACATTATAGAAAAGGCAAAAAAAAAAAAAAAGAAACAAAAACCAGTTTTTGGCAGTTTGGGAAGGGGAAAACAGCTAAATAGGTAAAGTACAGGGATTTTTTTCTTTTTTAGAGGAGAGATTTTACTAAATGTAGGTTAGTATACACACATATATATCCAGATGCTGTCCAATGAGAAAGCCTAGAAGCAAAGGCATCCCAGTACCAGTGGAAAGATCCAGTACCCAAGACCTGGTTTCTAATTCCATTCTCTAAACAAACAAACAAGATCTTCTTGGAAAATTGGCTAATTCTGTGGCTGGGGCAAGGAATGTATAAGATAGACTAGAGCCATTTCTAGTTCAAAGAGATAAGTGCTCAAAAAAGAACAATTAGAACAACAAAGTGAATAATATACAAATAATAACAAAAAATGTGGTATTAGACTGTAACTCATGTAATAAAATAAATATTCATCCTTCCATAATGATTTAAATAAATGGCAAAATAAATTTAAAAAACAAACAAACAAGTAGATGGTCCTAAGTCGTGATTTCCAAAGAGTGCAATATGGAAAGAGGGGGAGCATTGTAAAGTCTGGAATAACCTTGCAAACACTGTCTCTGACAGGTGATGGAGAGCAACGTTAACAATGATGAGTCATGTTAATCACATGTACATTTGAGTGTTGTAAAGATAATTGTCTTTTACATTTGTGGTCTTTTTCCTAAGAACCATAACTTCAGTCTAATTATGAGAAAAACATTAACAAAATCTTATGGAGAGACATTTTACAAACTACCTAACCTGTACTCCTCAAAACTGCCAAGGTCATCAGAAAAAAATGAGAGAAGTTGTTCTAGGGTAGAGCAGCCTAAGGAGACATGATGACCAAATACAATGTGGTTTTACAGATGGGATCCTGAAATAGCGAACACTATGGTGTAACTAAGAAAATTCAAATGAACTATATTTAAATAATATATCAATAGTGTTTCATTAATTTTAACAAATGTCTCATATGGATGTAATATGTCAACAATAAGGGAACTGGATATGAGGTACACTGAAATTGTCTGCATTATTTTTGTAGTTTTTCTGTAAAATGAAACCTATTCTTTAAAAAGCCTATTTTTAAAAAGGTAAAAAAAATCATAATATTCCAAAAAAATTCAAGATATTCCAAAAAAAATTCCACAATCAGATTTCCTTCATTATTTATTGCCTTAAAATTTACAATTATGTTTTGTTCTAGAAACTGATTATTTTCATCACCTGCTTCCTGGAAATCCTGAGCTTAAGGCTTGTTGCAGAGTCTATTAGGTGATTGCTCGTGCTGGCTAGTATAATAATAGCTAGTCATAGCTGGGAAGTATGCATCCCAGAGTCTATTCCTTGAGGCATCATTTGCTGAGAATATCTGATGCAGTCCTTTTCATTGAGACCCTTTGATATTTCTTCCAAAAGATGCTATTTCTTGCTAAAGGCCCTAGCTGGGACCTACAGCAAACTTGAAGGGAGAACAGAAACCATCCATTGGTTCCAACTCGGACTGTCAGGTCGTTTTATCACAGAAACCGAAATAATAAGAATGGGAGAGAGTTGAATCCCTTTTTAGGGATTATAGTACATCAGGGCATAAGCCTACCCTTAATTATTTTATAAGGACTCAGTCAGTGATTTCCCTGTAGAAAAGAATGAATTCCAGACAGCGAAAGCCTGAAACAAATTTTTTGGCTTTACAATCTATCTTACAAGGGTGTGTATAACTGGAAATAAAGTCCTTTTTATATTAAAAAAAATTGCAGTTGAGAGAAAATAAATTTAGCTTTCACCCCTATCTCCATTCTTACTGTTTTATTTTACCTCATCTTCTTATTCCCAGAGATAGATATTTTTCTTTGTTGTTTATGCACTTTTTAGTGTTTGTGAAAATATAAGCAAACTTGAATAGGTATTTTCCTATTTCTTTCACAAAGATAGAATAATAATGTAGTCTTCGCCACCTTGCTCTTGTGACTTCTGCTGACGCCTCAAGAGCTCGTGCAAGGCAGAGGTCTGCTAATTCCCATTGCTAGTGCCTGTCCGGAAATGGGGCTCAGTCACTCCCTGTCCTTGCTTCTTCAGAATGTCTTCCATGTCTTCTCTTTTTCCATGCCTGCTGTAAACTTTCTGTCTCCTGGTACCACCTGTTCATATTTCTGGACACAGGCATTTTAGTTATTTTAAAGAATTGCTTAGCAACTTAAGTTTGAAGGGTCCCTTTACACCCAACCACCTCATAAACACAAAGTTCCCATCTCTTCAAACCAGCTGTGGTCAGATGATTGGGGTCATTGGGAGCAGCTTGGTCATTCCTACAAAAATGGAATCAGCCAGGGATGCTCCCTGAATAGAGGCTTTAGGCGAGGCTATTTCCATCAGAAAGGTGGTGAGCACGAGAGAAAACTGATTGGCCAGACTTTGTACATGGCTTCGTTGTCTCTTCTGTTACCTGTAAAATAAAAGACAGATGATTAACATGACATTTTAGGACTGGCTTATTCTAGCTTACTCATTTCTCTGAGAACTGTGTGCTAACCAGACCAGTATAATAAATTCCATTCCCTGAATATATTCAGCTTTTCTCATATTTCCTCCTAGCTTTCCCTTCTGTGTGAAATAACATGAAATATTCTTCCATCTTCTGAATCAATAGTATTATTTCATATGCAAACACAAAGGTCCATATTTTTATTTCTGCTTAATATATCCTGGGAGAAATTATAAGTAAAGAATGATAAAATGAATGTAAAGAACAAAATATATATAAAGGGCTAACTTGGTTCGGTGAACTCATGAGAGCTTTTATACTGCCGATCACTTGTTCCTCCCACAGATACTGCTGAGAACAGTGTAGGTAATAAATTAATTATATACCTGTAATGACTTGCCTGTTTTTATTCCCCCACCCACCCCCCGTTGGTATTTTTGTCTTGAAGAAACCATAGAATGGGTAGGGATAGAAATTAACTACCATATTGCCCTGAGTAGTTTAGTTAGGGCTTTTGTCAGCTGCCTAAATTTGCTCTCTCTGCCCTTAATAGTTTTTTAAAAGATTTTATTTTTATTCGTTTATTTGACAGAGAGAGATCACAAGTAGGCAGAGAGAGAGAGAGAGAGAGAGAGGAAGAAGCAGGCTCCCCGCCAAGCAGAGAGCCCAATGGGGGACTCAGTCCCAGGACCCTCAGATCATGACCTGAGCTGAAGGCAGAGGCTTAACCCACTGAGCCACCCAGGTGCCCTGCCCTTAATATTTTTCAGGAGGTTTGAAACTAAAAGGAAGAAAAATAGAAAAGGAAGTCAATAAAGTATGTGGGAAAGTATTATTTTCTCTTTTTTTAAGTACAAAAGGGACAGATATTTATGCAAAGAAGTCACCAGAACCAACTCTATTCAGGAGTGACACCCATTTAGAAATGACTGCAGCTTCCTAGTTCCACCTTGAGAACCAATTTCCAAGTTCACTTTGCGGTTGCTGAACACAAAATTGCTTCATTTCTCAAGGAACTAAAAATGACTTCCATATCCTTTAGTTATACAACCTACAAATCTGTTACTTTGAATCTATTCAATTTCTACTGATAGGTCCAGGTTTAAAATTTCGAAAAAAATTAATTAGAAACATTTGTTTAGGGATGATACAATCCAACTTCCAAGGAAGAAAAATATTTAAAATAATAGGATTAGTGTGTCAAAATACCTACCAAAGGAAGAATTAATTTTCAGCACTTACTGAACTACATGGACATATCTGATGTACCATGTTTGGTCAATACTTGGAACATATCAATGTTATTTGCAGAATAAAGGTACTTTCTTCTTTATCCTTTTAGGTGTATTTTTCCCAATGGTGAGCTCATTGGTTTCATACAAAATGTTCAGTTTTTGATTGCTGCTTTTATACATAAAGATGCTAAGACCACTTTTTTTCCCCCCAGGGGAAATTTGTAAAGCATCTATGTCAATGAGTATAATGAAAGACTTTTTCAGACTTTGAGCATACAAGGCAATGAGGACTAGCTCTGATAATGACAACAATTTCCATTGAAGCATACACTTTTATGTTTGATTTTGTAGAAGTATTAAATATGTTCTACTTACTATAAATTGTGACAAGCATACACTTCTATGTTTGATTTTGTAGAAGTGTTAAATACCTTCTACTTACTATGAATTGTGACAAGTAGTTTTATAAAGATGAGAGATGAATATTTGATTTTGATGCTTGAATTTTTCATCTCTATCATTTTCCTCAACTGCCTGAAGAAGATAGGAAGAGAAGAGATTCCTTTATTCTTCCCAATAACTAAAACTAAAGCAGGAATAATGTTTTTGTAGTCTACAATGTCATGTATTATTTCCCTGGGAACAAGGCTCTTGAGATATATGTAAAAAACTAATTTGAATTGCTACTTTTATGTGTTTGGTGCTGGAATTCAATGAGAGATTATTTGGATTTACAGTATGTTAGTTACAAATCTGAGTTGAGAATCTATAGTGATGCTTACTTAAAAAAAATATTTTCAAAGATGTTTACATTCCTTATTTTAATTAGCTCCCCTTCAGATGAGTAACATATTAAGGTGTATTTTCATTCCTTTGGTCTTAATGTATTTTTCACTGGTTTATTATTCTCTGAGAGCTTGTCTTAAAAAACAAAAAAGTATTGATGCAGAGAGGGAGAAAGCAATTTTTGAACAGGAGACACTGCCAGGGAATATAGCGCATAACCTCCTATGTAGTACTCTTTTTGAATAGCTAAATTACAAAACCTCTGGTATGGAGCTCCAGGGAGGGAAAAGAATCCTTCCCTGAATCTTCATTCTATGCAGATAACACCAAAAAAAAGTGTACAGGTTACACTGTTCACTTAGAGTCAGCCAGGAAACTTTACTTAGCCCCCCCCTTTTTAATGCGTTTTATGCCAAATTATATATTAGGTTGTTAACATGTTATCTTACTTATTTCTCAAGTAGTAGGATGATTATTCTTCAATTTGTAGGATTACTACAAAGCAAGTAACCATTTCATTTCACATCCTACAGAAAAATAAATTATTTGTGGAATAATAGACATAGAATAGAATAGACACAGTGAAATGTGTCTAAGATTACTTCTACTCACTTTTTTCCCCTATACATATCAATATAATTCATTAGAGACTCCTTCTTGTATCATGTGAGTGGAGGAAGGATAGGAGGGGGGATTCCTTTGGATTAAAATAAGGCATTCTGTCCCAGGAACAGGGTCCTGAGACAGGGTCTAACACAAAAGCAACCCTGTGAGTCTGTAAACTAATTAATAATTTGAAATTTATTTTGTGTACAAAATAGAAACATTAAATATTTGCAATAAGAAGTTGATATTATTTAAAAAGCAAATGAAAGGTAACAAAACAATGGAAGAAAGATTCTTCTTTCTAGACTACTGGGAGACACAGTTTTTTTCATATCTAAGCAGGTTATAAAGGTGAAGTAATATTGAGAAAGTGATATTGCAGGACTCTTGTTATGGAAACATAAAGAAAGGGAAAATATAGCCAGTCATACCTGACAACTTTGCAGCTTCCTATGGATCTCTTAACAGCCATTATAAATGTATTTTGTGTAAATTAAATGCAAAATTTTACTTCACAAATGTCCTCCTCTCCTAACATTAATCCAAATGATATTTTGTGAATGACA
Source organism: Taxidea taxus jeffersonii (assembly GCA_003697995.1). Lineage (NCBI taxonomy): Eukaryota > Metazoa > Chordata > Mammalia > Carnivora > Mustelidae > Taxidea > Taxidea taxus. The sequence goes on along the minus strand of ML104708.1, from coordinate 72,987 downwards.
CCACAGTCTCAAGCTACCAGGACTGAAACCCAGATTTGTCTTTGATCTAGTCACCAAAGTTATCTTTTTTTTAATCTTATCCCTCAATTATTTCCCATTTTCCTTTTTTCCTACCAACAGCTCAAAACATGGGATAATCACTGCACTCTTGCCAATTTCCTGGCTTCCCAGCTAGCCTGTCTCCTTGCCCATTCCAGTCTACACCCCATAGTCTTTTTTTTTTTTTTTTTTTTTTTTTACACCCCATAGTCTTTTTGTTATAACTTCTAAAACCTCTCTTTCTTTGGTCCCTCCTTTTCCTTAAAACTGCAGTGGCAACATGACACAGAGGGAAAAAAAAATTCTTAATATTCTCAGCAAAATGTAATCTAATCATGAAAAAGTCACTAGATCTGACTACCAATTTTCAGGAAACTCAAGAAATAGATCAACCTGTAATATGTGTGTGCATGTGCTCATACACACATATACACACATACGCACTGAGATGCAGTCAGCTAAACCCAGGCTCTGAGAAATTCTGCAGACAAATGATTAATTTATTCAACAATTCCATTGCATAGACGAGAAAGAGTGAGTGAGAGAGAAAAGTGAGACTGTGACTAAAGGGAGAAACTATAAATTAAATATCTAAATAAATATATTCAGCCAAGTGCAGTGCAGAGACCTTATCTGGGTTCTGATTCAAGCAAATAAACTTAAAATATGTGAGGTAATCTGAACACAGACTGGATATTTATTGATATTCAGAATGTATTGTTATTTGTATTAGGGGTCCTATTTAAATATTTATGGCAGAAATCAGAAGATGTGTAAAGATACATAAAATGTGCATCAAACTAATCTAGCAGAGGAAGGGCATCTGTCTGAATCTAGATGAATGGTTTTCAGTCATTTTTATGCATTAAAATTACCTGCAAGATGATTGCCAGTTTCCATTTCTAGAGTTCATGATTGAGTATGTCTAGGATGGAGCCTGAAGATTTGCATTTCTTTTTTTTTTTAATGTGTATTTATTTATTTTAGAGAGAGAGTATGTGTATGCACACAAGCAGGGGGAGGGGCAGAAGGAGAGGGAGAGAATATCAAGCAGGCTCTGACTTCCTGCTGAGCACAGAGCCTGATGCGGGGCTGGATCTCACCACCCTGAGATCATGACCTGAGCAGAAATCCCTAGTTGGCCCCTTAACTGACTAAGCCACCCAGGTGCCCCAAGATTTGCCTTTCTAACAAGTTCTTATGTGATGCTGATGTTGCTGGCATAGGCACCACATTTTGAGAATCATTGGACAGATGAAATAATATTGTCCATGAGTTGATGGTTAGTAAGGCCAGGAGGTAGGTGTATGAAGCTTCACTAAGTCTTTCTTTCTACTTTTGTATGTGTTGGGTATTTTCTTATGTTTTGAAAATCCAAAAAATATCCAAAAGGTATTTATCATGTTAGAAATCAGTATACTATCTGAGAAAGAGGATGGTGATTGGGAGGGGCACTGCGGAGACTTTTGGATGCCTTCATGTATTTCTTGACCTGGGAAAAGTTTATATGGTATGTTCGCTTTGTGATAATTCACTGCGTTGTGTTATCATGTTATCCTTTAATGAAATGTCTTTTTAAAAAAAGAAATCCTATAGCATTTATCTCTATTATTTCTTTCTGGCATGATAGATTCATAGATATTTAGTAATAGTAAATAGTAATATATTTTGGAGATACAGAGATGAGGAAAATGAGCAAATTTCCAAAACTCTACAGCAAACCTAGATGAATGGATGGATGGATGGATGGATGGATGGATAGATAGATATACTCTGATTTTTTATTTACTGAGATTGAGTGCCCTTGGGAGTTTTGGAGAGTAGTGCTTAACTGGGGAATGTAATCCAAGTTTATTCCATCTTTAGAGCTGATAGCATCTCAGAGCACCCCCTGCATCTGCAGCTTTCTTAGTGAACATGTAAAGGCATTTTCATTTTTATAAGAAAACATTAACAATAGATATGCCAACAACATGGCATTTCTCCTTTCCCCTTTACAGCAAAGTAGTTCAAAAGTATTCATTACACTTGTATGCTCTCTCATACTTCTCCTTTCATCTCTTACATTCTTCCCTGTAGTCTCACATCTGTATCATTCATTCCACTGGCATTGCTCTTGTCAAAGATAATAAGGAGTACCATGTACCAATTCTAATGGTCATTTCTCAGTCTTCCTCTTATTTGAACTATGGCAGCATTTGGTTCATTCATTCCCTCCTTCCTATAAATATTGACCCTCAGGATACTTTTTGGTTCCCCTCTTTTCTTATTGGACAGTCCATCTTAGGATCACTGGCTAATTTATCTTTTTAATTTCTGAAATTTGGAGTGTGCTGAGATGGAGACCCTGGATCTTCTGCTGTCTCTTTGTTTTATTCTGGTGGTGTATTTGCCCCCATGACTTACATTCCATCTACATACTGATGACTCCAAGACATATATTTCCATGGTTTATCTCTCTTTGGAACTCTTGATTCATATATTTAGACACCTGCTATCAACATTTCTGATTAGATTCTTCAGAGGTAATCTCAAATGCATCTTGTGCAGAACAAATTATGACTTTAAAAGAAAAATCTCAAAACTGTCCATCCCTCAATTTTCCACGTTAGTAAATGATACCACTAGCTTTCTTAGGTGTCAAGTCAGACACTTAGAATTTATCCTTGATTTCTCTCTTTTCAGCACCAAAATGCTATAATCAATTTTATCAGAAATTTTTACTTTGATAAATGGAACAGAAATACAGAAAATGACCTAGGCACTCACACTGCATATCCAAGACAATGAGCTACATGGTAGTGAAGATTCCTTTTTTCTCCTAGTAGGAATAGACTTGTGTTTTCCTTCCCTAAACAGGATTGTGATTTTCAGTAGCTCTCAAGGTGAATGTATGCTGGGCAGTTAGTATTCCCAAACACCCGTGAAAAGCTGGCAGGCAATATGGACTGAGTTGCATCCAGGTCATTTGTTTTCCTTTGTAAGTTTCACCATTCAAGTCTGTCCCTGGATCCATGTAAAATGGCACTGTAGAATTCTTCCCTTACTCCTTAACATGAGAGGTGGCTAATAACATATCACCATTTTGCCACCCAAATGGCAGCCATGAAGGGACCCTTCTTACAAAATGCTTGTTCTGGTTCCAATATATATTTCAAATGTGTCTATTCTGTCTCTACTGACAGCCTCGTGTGCCAAACTACTATCATCTTCTTCCTGCATAACTGTTTAAGTATTGCTGGTTTTCTTACTTTTACTCTTTCTGAAATCTGTCCATCCCTCTAATCTGAGGGATTTTTTTTCAAAATATAAAAACATTTTTAGAATCTCATTAATAGTGTCCTATTGTCCTTAAATAAATTCCAGACTTTCTACTGTGACTTAAAAACAGCATCATTTCCCTCTGCCTGCATCTCCCAGTATCGGCTCAGCTCACCTTCCTCTCATGCTCTATATCTAGTTCTAGCTTTTGAACAATTCTGATGATAAGTTAATTTCAACAAGTATTTATTGCTATGTAACAAACTCTCACAAACTGTATTATATCTGAGGAAGGTTTTGCTGTGAATTTGGGCAGAACTCAACAGGATGTTTCTTTTGCTCCATGTGGCATTAACTGAGACTACTTGGTAGTTTTCAGCCAGTAGGTGGTCCTAGATAGAGGGTTCACAATGGCTTTACTCATATGTCTGATGCCTAGACATGGTTGGCAGAAACGCGCTGGTTCCTCTTTCTCTTCATGTTGCTGTAGAGCCTCTCCACCTAGGCTTTCCTGTTAGGTAGTCTGATATTTTACAAGGTACCCCAGGGCTTCAGGAGAAAATGTCTCAAGAAGCAGAAAATGAAACCTTCCAGTCTTGTAGGCCTGGCCAATAGACTGGCTAGCATAATTTCTGCCAGATTCTATTGGTCAAAGTAATCACAGAATCTGCTCAGATTCAAGTGTAGAGGGAAAAAAATCCCATCTTTTACTGGGAATCGGGTTAAAGAATTTAGGCCATCTTTCAGGGGCGCCTGGGTGGCTCAGTGGGTTAATGCCTCTGCCTTCAGCTCAGGTCATGATCTCAGGGTCCTGGGATTGAGCCCCGCATGGGGCTCTCTGCTCAGCGGGGAGCCTGCTTCCCCCCTCTCTCTGCCTGACTCTCTGTCTACTTATGATCTCTGTCTGTCAAATAAATAAATAAATAAATAAATAAATAAATAAATAAATAAAAGAATTTAGGCCATCTTCCACACAGGACCTTGTATTTCTTAGCCTAGAATTCTCTCACTAGACCGACCCATCACTTTCTTCAAACTTACCTAAAATATCAGTGCCTTAGATTAAAATTCCTCATTATACCTATTAAAAATAGAATCTTCCAAAACTAGTCATTATGATAATATTTATTGACTTCAGATTTCTGAGTACATTCCAAATTAATTTTGTTATTTACGTGCATTAGTAACAGTCTCCTCTACTAAATGCATTTGCTACAATAAACACAAGTTTATCTTTCTTACTAATTTTTTCTCTCACTCCTAGCAATTTAATACAAGGTGGGAACTCAATAGTTTTGTTTTGTTTTGTTTTAATGATAAGGACAGTAAGCCCTGGAACGTGAATGATTTTCCTGAATGTAGATTATATAGTGCAGACTTAAGACAGCACCTATCAAAGAAAACTATCTCTGGGCCAGGTAAACAGGCGAGAAAGATTTTATTCAAAAATGTTGCAACAGGTCAAGGAAATTGACGTAACTCTGCTGAAACAAAAGGCCAAAGAGGTTTTAAGCAATGGGGTGAGCTAGCCGAAGTGCACTGGGAGACACTGAGGCAGGTGGAGACTGGTCAGTGTGATTAGGCCATTTGTGTTTGCTAACTGACACTTGCTCAAAGTTAGGCTCCTATCTTCCCACAGAATCTGGGAGGTAGGAATCTACCTTTTTTTACGGTTATACTGCAAAGGGATGGATATCGGGTCCTTAAAAAAGACAAACTGTTGGTCTTAAAACGAGCAAGAGATTGAGAGTAGATTTAATCTCACAAAAGCAGAGAAACAATTTGCAATTACAAGTTTTCAACAGTTAATTCTCTAAGAAAAAGGAAGAAACCTGCCTGAAGTTTAGTCACACTGATTTAGGAATCTTAAAACCTTTCTTAGTCTTCTAGGCTTGTTATAGTTACAATCTAATTAAATACCTATTTGGCAAGGTAAGGAGTTTAATACTATAAATACAAAAAAAATCATTTATTTATTGCATTGTTTTAATATGTGTAATTGCCCAATGTACATAATAAATGTAACATATACTAGTAAATAGATAAACATGGGCTGGAATAGGGTTGTCATCTACAAAAAGGAACATCATTCATGATGAGAAAGAGACTTGACAAAGACATGGTAAAGCACCTTAATACATTTTGAAAAGTTCTTAAAATGTACTATAGATTTCAAAGTAATGCTACTTCTTTTCTCAGCCAGTGAAAAAAGTTAATGGATGTAAATCAATGAGCGAAGATTTGTATACACAGAGAGATAGTTGGGTATTTTCATTAATTATGCTTTTGAAACTCTATTTCATGCTTAATTATAAGAAGAATTTATAGGATATTTTTTAAGTAACAGAAATGCACAAATTCAGGCTGAGGAGATAGGGAGTATCAATATTAGTAATAGCATACTATGTGAACTTTTTAAGAGGATTTAACTTAATCCAGTGATATCAAGCAAAAATTACCTTAAGAAATATTTTTATTCATTCACCTACTGAACAAATATTTATTTAACTGCTATTGTATGTCAGGAACTATTCTAAGTTTTAGAGGTAAAGTATTGAATGAAATATTCAGTGGTCTTGCTCTTAATGGAGCTTATATTCTAGTTGGAGAACACAGATGGTAAGCAAACATAATGTATGAGGTGATAACAATGAAAAAAATTAAAGCCGGTGTTTAATATACTATCTGAAGAAAGAGTATAAACAAGTCAAGCAAAATAAAGGATAGATGGGAAGGATATTCCAGTCAAAGATTATCATCATGTGCAGAGCACTTGAGATAAGGACAGTATGTAAACTTTGAAGACTGGTGTGGCTGAGACCAAGATTGTAAGACAGGTGCGAAATATTTCCATAGAAGTTGAAAAAGAAGGTAAGACTCATACCATTTCAAGCCTTGTAGGCCAGCATAAGGATTTTGTACTTAATCCTAATAGAACTGGAAGCTACTTAAGGGTTCCAAGATAGGAATAACATTACTTTTTAAAATATATTAATTTTTGGGTACAGCACCTACAATTTCATTTTAATGGAGAGAATAAAGAAGAGGGGCGTGATGGAGCAGGTATCTTTGTGGGTGAGGTGGCAGAAAACAAGTTGGTATTCTCCAGAGTATCCATTCTGTTAGTACTCTCCAAGAATTGTTTGATAAGGTGTGAAGGCTGGTCAGAAGGACATTGAAAGATTTATGGCACTTTTTCTTTTTAATAATTTACATTCTTGCTGTTTATAATTTATAAATTTTTTAAGGAGTTGGGAGTTAGATCAATTTATGTTTCCTCTTTTTTGAAAGAGTAACTAGCTTTCATCTGGGTATGAGTATGGGATATATGTTTCTTTATGAGGATGCAACATTTTGAGCTGTAATGCCTTCTCTATCTAGATTGTCTTACCTTAGAAATTGGAAGTGTACTATATAAACCTCCAAATAGTTGGCAAAATCAGAAATGCCACATTACTGATATTTGATGTTTTTTATATTTATTATAGAGGCAGGGTTTCACACCTAATCTAATTTAGGAAATAGACAACTTGTTAGAGGTGTGTTTGCTTGTTAATAAATTTGTTAGCCTGTTGGTTTTTTATTTATAGTTGTTCTGCCTGAGTGAGGGGTGATTTGAAAAAAACACCAGGTTTTATTGAATGGGATCAAGAACAGAGAGAAGAAAAATAAACTTTTAGTAGTACAGATTTGTTCTTCAAACAGGCACTGACCCTTCTTTTCAAGCTGCCTACTCACTTCCATATCCAAACAACATGTGAGGCATCATTCATGGGACTTTTTTGATTTATATTTTGAAGGAAGAGGATATTTATCTCACAGCCTGTCAACAGCATTAGTCCCTTCTGCAATTAACAGGATGAAAGACTGTCCTTGACAGTGGCTAAATTAATTTCTCTAATTTTACATCTCTCCTTTAGAAAGTTTTTAAATGAAAACCAACAAACCCATTGCAACTTCAGTATTTCCTAATAATGCACAACTTAATTTATAACATCAATAGAATCTTATGGAATTTATACTGTGATGTACAGGAGCCCATTTACATGTTAAGAACCCATTTTTGGGGACGCCTGGGTGGCTCAGTTGGTTAAGCGGCTGCCTTCGGCTCAGGTCATGATCCCAGCGTCCTGGGATCGAGTCCCACATGAGGCTCCTTGCTTGGCAGGGAGCCTGCTTCTTCCTCTGCCTCTGCCTGCCTCTCTGCCTGTGCTCGCTCGCTCTCTCTCTCTAACAAATAAATAAATAAAATCTTTAAAAAAAAAAAAAAGAACCCATTTTTGGCATATATAAAAGCCATGGCATTTATTTTACAATGTGCGGGGCCATTTGTGATAAGAGTCAATTTACAATTGCTACAATTGCATTAGCAGTAAACATGCTAACTATGGCTATTGTTGGTCTTTAAACCTATTACTATTGGAAAAGTTCTTCAGTCTCTAATCCCTGAGTACATCAAACTGGGTATTTCTTTTCTTTTCTTTTTAAATTATTACTCGGCTTTATTTTTTAGTACAGTTTTAGGTTTATAGAGTAATTGAGTGGATAGTACACAGAATTCCATACATCTCCCCAAACTACCCCCCAACTTTCCTCTATTGTTTACATCTTGGATTGGTGGGGTTTGTTAAAATTAGTAAACTAATACATTCTTATTAACTATAATCCGTAACATAAAGATTCACTCAATGTTGGGCACGTGGGTGGCTCAATTGATTAATCATCTGACTCTTGATTCCAGCTCAGGTCATCATTGCAGGGCCCTAAGATGGAGCCTCAGGTTGGGCTTCACCCTCAGCAGGGAGTCTGCTTAGGATTCTCACTTTGCCTTTCCCTCTGCCTCTCCAACCTCTTTAAAAAAAAAAAAAAATGATTCATGCTTTGTGGTATACAGGTCTATGGGTTTGACAAATGCATATTATCCTCCATTAAATTTTCAGGTAGGATAGTTTCTATTCCCTAAAAACCTCATTTTCACTTTTTCATCCTTTACCCCCACTCCTTGAATCACTATCAACCACTTTCTTTTTACTATCTTTATGGTTTTGTCTTTTCCAAAATGCAACATAGTCAAAATCATACAGTATGATTTCAGACTAGCTCCTTTCATTTAGAAATAAGCATTTAACATTCCTCCATATTTTTATGGCTTAATAGCTCATTATTTTATTCTTGAATATACTCCATTTTTTTTCTAAATGAAGATGATATTGACAAAAATATTTTTTGTTATCCAGAATGTCTTTTTTTAAGGGGGAAAATACCATACAGCCTGTTCACTGTGGCTACTTGGACTTCTCTCCTGTGAGGGTTGAGTGATGCTATAGGTATGGTCAAAGAATAAGAAAAAAAAAAGGGTATAATCAGTGAGATCAGTATGAAAAACAGAAAGGAGAATAGATTACAGACGCACATAAACAGGGAGTTAATTAAAGAAATGCTTGAGATACAAAGATAGATGTTAGAGGTCCTCATATCTCAAGACTGGTATCCCTGATGAGAAAAATAGAGGAGTGAGGCCAGGTAAGGGATCAAGGGCTTTCAGAGAAACTAAAAAACATGCTTGGCCTAGGAGAGAAAGACTTGGGGAGGGGGGGGTGGAGGGGTGTGTGGAATGTAAACTTGATAAGCTACATTGAGAACACAATGTGTGCTGGAAGGCAAAATATAACTTCAGTTTTTCTGGTTGTTTTGCTTTAATAAATTTACTTCTTGAGGGCTGATGTTTATTCTATGTATAAATCCTGTGTATGCCCTCAAAACAGAGGAAACAGGTTGGGAGAAAAGTTGGTCAGATTTTGCTGCTCTATATTAATTGCATTGAGAGATCATTTTGTGTTCTCTTAAGAGAAAAGGGAAGGAAAATGAATTGAAAAAATAAAATACCAGTATCTATATGCTTAGAGATAAAAAAAAAATAGAAGAAATTACTTGGAAAGATGAGAAAATGGGAGAAACAGAAAAAAGACAAAAGGCTTTACTGTTACGTACATTTCAAGAATGGATGAGGGAGCAGGTTAGAATAAAACAGGAGCAGAATGAGCTTCCCTGTCTTGAAGGTCATCTAGTGCCTGCCAGCAAATAGTCCGATGCTCCTTTGTTTAGTGAGTTGTAGGATTTGGGGGCTAATCAAGGAAAATCATAAGACCGTGTGGTGGCAGTAATACACAGAAAGCTTTGTTTGGGTGACCTTGGACAGGGGAACTTCCCTTTGCATGCAGGAGAAAGTCCCTGATATAACAAGACCTTCGGAAGACACCCAAGAAGGGGAGGAAGGCTCCTGAGGAAAATGGGAATTAGAGAAGGGCTTAAGTCTCTGGGGATGTCACTCAGCAGCATGATGGGTCAGAGAGCTCAGAAGAGGTCGGTAGTGGCCTGGGCTTTTTATAGGTTTGTCTTTTTTACAGCTAGCAGAGGTTGGGTGCAGTTTTGTGTTTTACACAAGGTAGGCAGGCACTAAATGGCTGAAATTACTTATCCGGGCTATTTTTAAAGCATTTGGAGGCATAAAAATTCGAGTCTGGCAGGAGTGGGCTTTTGAGCTAATAGTCCTAAACTGCTGTGAAAAAGTAAACAACATAGGGCCAACATACAAGGGGCGTCTCAGTCCATTTATATGGCGCATGGGCATTATGATACACGCAAGCTCTTAACTACATCCCACCTCCCTTTATTCTGGTAAATGGGACAGCTGCTGGAGGGTCTCTTGCACACAGCTTCTTCTTCCTGTACAAAAATTATTTCCAAAGTTTGATATTGAGGGCCTATATATAAACCTGGTCCAGCTATAGACAAACAGATGATATATAGATAGACAAATAGATTATACCATGTAAATTCTGTGTAACCTGGTTAAGGTTCACTGATTACCACCATTTCTGGTTTAAAACTCACTTGTATTCAGATTATTTTTGCTCTCACTCCCTCTCACTTGAATTGATTCTAACTCTGAAGCTTAGGTAAACTAGTGTCGTGGAATGCATGTCCACTTTTGAGTTTTGATCAGTGTGCCCACGATTAATTTACCTGCCCTCAGGTAGGCAAAAATGATTGAGATATAAATTAATCTGAACTGTAGTCTAATTTTTTAAAAAGTTATGCTTATTGTACATTTGTGTCTGTGACTTGTGAAAATAATATCTGCACTGTGTTTATTTTATATTCCACTTTTGCTCCCAGATTCCTCCTCATAGAGATGCCTACTTTCTTCCTTTGCCCCTCCATTACCTCTAGCCATGCTGTATATCACCAGAAGCCTTCTCTGCCAACCAGGTCCAGAGAAAACCACCTTTTGACTTGCTAGAAAAATAATCACTTTTACCGCTTATTCATTACTTTTGCTCTACAGTCTACTGTTGTCAGACAAGGTACGTGCATATTCTGTCTCTCTCTGCCACATCCATCCATCCATTCAAATATATTCATTCAATGCCTACTATGTTACAATTACTGTCTTATGCATTGGGGATATAGCAGAATGCAAAAAATTTCTTCCTTCTTGGAGCTTCTGTTTTCAGTGTCAACAGGAAGATAATGAACATGATAAATAAGTAATTATATGCAGTATGTTAAATAGGGATACATGCTAAAAAGAAAATAATTAGATACTGAATGAGAATTGGAGGTATCAGGTAAATTTTTTAATGTGATGACTGGAGAGGTTCACTGGAAGGTGAGAATGAAGCAGGGGAGCTTGCTAAGCAGATAGCTTGGGGATAGGCATATCAAATAAAGGAAACAGCAAGTTCCAAGTCCTGTAGGTGAGCTGTAGCTGGAGTTTTCAGGAAACAAGAATCTCAGCGTGCAGAGTAAGCATGTAAGAGAATAAAGGATATAAAGTCAGAGAGACAGCTGCAGGGGGTGAAGGGAAGGCATACACAGGATTTTAGAGCACACATACGCATTTTTATTTTGAGTGAGATGGGAAAATGAAAAAGAAGAGTTATATAATTTGATTCATGTTTTAAGAGGATCCCACTCTGCTGGGAAGAGACTGCAAAGGGAGAAGGTCGGAAGAGGACCTGGTTGCAAGACTTGATATCTAGTTGTCAAGGTATGAGATGAAGGTATGCTGGGCCAGAGTGGTAGCAGCATTTGGTGGTGAAATAGATCAGCACTTGGACATATTTGAAAGTAAGGATTTGATGGTAAATTGTGTGTGAACTAGGAAGGAAGAAGGGGAATTAAGAATAAGACCGAAGTTTTTGACCTGAGCTACCAGAAGCATCTTTTGTTCTCATTTTTTTAAACCTCTTCCCCAATACCCCACATTTCCTCGTATCCCCTATTAGAATTGTATCTGATTGCCAGCTAAAGTGCCCGTAGTCTGTTTGACCCCATGGTACCTATTAAGAACACTTGAAATCTTAAACTCAGTGTGTCTAATTTGAACCATCTAGTTTTATCCTCTTGATTAGAAATATAGCCTGTCCAGTTGGTCTCCCCTTTTAGCCTGATCTCTACTCCTTTATCCAAGACACATCTAGTGCTGCTGTTTGGTACAGGGAACCAGTTTCAATTAGGCCCCCCTGCACCAAACTTGCAGGTAGCCTATTGTCAGCAACAAATGCCCATTTTTATCAGTGAGGATGAAATTAGGAAGAAACAGATAATGAAATTAAGGTACAAGATTCAAAGGACATTTTTTAAAATTCCTTTTTCATAGCTATTAAATCTGGAAAGTCCCACCACCCAAATGAGATAGATACACTTATGTGAACAATAATGAAAAGCAATAGTATCCTTGCAAATTCATACTGCCTTATTTTTTGCCTATTCAAACAAGTGTTCCTAGTACATTCTTACTTCATTTCTTCTGCTAATATTCTCCTCTCTGTTTGTGTGAGCACTGCTCATCCTCAGAGGCTCAGTGCGGGCCTGCCAGTTTCATCAAGAAACTTCCTCTAAATGCCAATAATGATTTTTGTTCCATGAATTTTTATAGGACTCTTTCTCTAGAGGACTTCTTTGGCACTCTTTCACACTGCTTAATGTTAGCTTAATGTTAGTTAGTTTTCTGTGTGAGTCTATGTCTGGCTTCCTCACATTTCATAATATGCTCTGTGAGGGTATGGACTTTGATTTCTCTATAATGTTGTGCACAAAACCAATTGCCAGTAAATATGGATCGTAGTAAGCTCATTTCTTTGTCTCACCAATTTCCTTTAGTTCAGCATTTTTTTTTCTTTTTGGTACAAGGTTGTGAGAAAGAAAAAGTCAATTTGTGTTGTCCTTCTTTCCTAAAGATGATCTGTGCCCTCCATGCAGCTTTTCCTCCCTGTAGCCAGCTGAAAAAGCCCTCAATGAAGTTCTTCCACCCACTTGGAAGTCTATCTCATATAATTTAACTATTAAATCATTGAATAAATAAATATTAAAAGTGCAAATAACCTTAGAGGATGGATCTTTTGTCCTATTTGGGGAAAATTCTATAATTGCAGTGTCCAGTTCAGTAGCCACAGGGCATTTAATAGTAATTATAAAATACGACTGATTCATATTTCAAGGGTAACTGAAATTCCCATGGAATTTCAAATACTTAATGTAAAAATATTTAAAAATCTCATTTTATATTGATTACGTGGTATAATGAAAAATTTTGGATATAGTAGATCAAATAAAATACATTACTTAATTAATTTCTACTTTCTAAATTCCCTTTTAATGAGACAACTAGAAAACTTATAATTACACACGTGGCTCACATTTCTGGTTCACATTTTGTTTCCTTTAGACAGTGCTATTCTATAATATGAATTGCAGACGGAACATTTGCAATGACAAAAAGCCTACCGCTTACCTAAGCAACAGTTCACCCCCGATTTTTAGACAATTCCAGAACTTAAATATGTCTTCCTTATTGTGTACAAAGTACACTATTTTAAAATTCAAATTCATAGATTCTATTGATAGTTTTCCATTTACAAAGCCAGCTACACTTTTCAAATATGCCAACATCATGTAATTTATATAACATACTAACAGTCTACGTCAGTGTTAGAAACCTGCCAGGTATTATATTTATGTTTTATTAGATGCTTTAATCTAGTAGAGTAAATTTGTTTTGTTTTTGTTTTTTTAACTTCTGGGATGGTTTTAGGCTAATAGGTGAACTGTTTGAGTTTTAGGAACTGTGTTTAAACTAATAGGAGAGATAATCTTTGGTGTCTCTGCCAAATAGAGTGTATGAGCAGGAGCCTCCTCCTTTTCTGGTCACTAGATTACTCTGTAGTCTGCACACTGCTTTCTCCAAGTGTCTGTTATTCCTCTCACATTCCTCCTTTTGCCCTGTTGAAATCCTTGTGATGCCTTTTTACATTAGACAAAGGCAGAAAACAGCCTTTGCAAACGTTTCTTCTGCATGATAAATCCCCTTGATTATGGAGGATGAAACAAAGGTACTGTAGAAGAACAAAGGGAAGATCAATTTAATTAATTAAAAAAAATCAGCAGCTCAAATTCAGCCAAGGAGGTTGGTTTCTCCCAATCCTGTTCCATTACATTAACCCTCTTCAAAATCACTTATTCAAGGTACTTGGAGTGACTATCGACTTTAGAGTTATTTTCTTCCAATCTTAAAGTGTCTGGTAATACTGACTCCACAGAACTATGTGACCTTTGTGTGTGCTTTTCTGAAGACATAATTGCTTGCTGAATTCTGAGTCCCACAGTCACAGTGCATCTTGGTTGTAAACCAGAGATATGCAAACTTTGTGATTTTTGCTGCTCTGAGGAAATGGAACAGGATATGAGAAATTCTCTGTGATTGAGAGGAAGTGTATGATTAGGCCTGATCATTCCCTTTGTGTTCAGAACAATGCTAGGTCATGCTCCAATCTGGAGAGAAGTCTCATCTTTCAGGAGTTATTGTACCCATCTAGTGTGAGAGCTAGGCCCTGACCCTATCTAGAAGATAAAGTACATAAAAAGCGTGGAGACAAAAAAGTCTCCAAGTACAGTGGAAACAACAGTTGAGACAGTTGACAGTCCTGTGCACTCAAAAAGTGCTTTTGGTTAATATTGTGATTTTCTATATATAATTTATTTTGTTCATCTAATTATTATAGCAGCTAATTTTGGTCTCATTAATACTATTATAGAAAACATTAACAATTTATAAATTCAACCACAAATATATTGATAGTAGGAGAAGGTAACAAAGTTGACATGTGGTGGAACTGTGCTGTATTAGGTGTCTCTAGATAATCCTCACTCTTTAAATATGCCTTCTGGGACTGGCTACTTATATTTTGGTTTATGACTTTTCAATGAAATATGCACACGTTATGAAGATGGGAAAAGAAAGAAAATGGAAGGTATCTCTCTATATATGACAACTGGTATTCAGGGAGTCAAGGGATATGGTGCATTAGAATATGAAGGCACTTTTTCTCTGAGAAAGAGTATAGTTATGGAAAAACAGAAGTGTGATCCACCAGGCATAAGTATGGCTTCTTGTTGAAGCTTATGAAAAGCATGTCAGTTCAGATGGGGAAATTTTCCATCAAACCCAGGATAAAAGAAACACTGTTTTTAGAGGAGGGGTGCTATCTGGAGATTTTGGAGTGAGATCTGTTTCACTTAGTAGTCAGAGATTGTGGGCAAAACACCACCTCTGTTTAGATTTCACTGACATAATATGGCAAATAACAGTGATTAATGTGCCATTCAGGAGGCTTTGTGGAAGTAGTGGGGCAAAATTATTTTATAAGAGCTCCGTTTCTGTCATAGTAGAGGATTTTGAAGCCCCCTTTAACATATGGAATACTTTATATACAAGGCTTACATTTGTTCATATTGAGCTCAGACTGATAGAAAATGGAATCAGAGATGCTAGTTTTGAAAGTGGTGTTCAGTAGCCAATCACTGTGTCAAGTCCAGGGTGGCATGTATGAAAAGCATGCCCTGTAGCAATTAACTTAATATTGCCAAATGTGCTGAAGATGTTGCAGCTAAAATCCACAATGCAAAGCTGTAGAAAACAACACACACACCTCAAGAGCAGGCACTATCTCTAGGTGTCCAAGTGGCGATTGATAAATGAATGGAAAAAAAGATATGATATTAGATAGATAGATAGATAGATAGTTAGATATAATGGAATTTTATTCAGATATATAAAAGAATGAAATCTGGGCCATTGCCCATACATGGATGCATCTAGAGAATATATGCTAAGCAAAGTAAAGCCTTATCAGAGAAAGAAAAATACCATATGATTTCACTCATGTGCAGAATTTAAGAAAGAAAACAAATAAAAAAAGGGAGGGGTAGAGAGAGATAGAGACAGGACAAAAAATAGATTCCTTTTTTTCTTTTCAGAGGGAGAGCAGAGGGTGAGAGCATGTTTGGGCCAAGGTGAGGGGTGTGTAGATGGGGGGAGGAACAGAGGAAGAGGGAGAGAGAGAATCTCAAGCAGACTCCACACCCAGCACAGAGCTTGATGCAGGGCTGTATCTCATGACCCTCCGATCATGACCTGAGCTGAAATCAAGAGTCAGGCACTTAACTGACTGAGCCACCCAGGCGCCCCCAGACTCTTAATGACAGAGAACAGACAGATGGTTGCCAGAGGGGAGGTAAGTGGGGGGGATGGGTGAAATAGGTGAAGGGGATTAAAAGCACACTTATCTTGAGACACCTGGCTGGCTCAGGTTGGTAAAGCATGAGACTCTTGGTCTCAGTGTTGTGAGTTTAAGCCCCAGGGTGACCAAAACAAACAAACAAACAAAAAACACAACAAAAAAAGAGTATACTTATCTTGATGAGTGCTGAGTAATATATGGAATTTTTGAAACACTGTATTATACTACACAGGAATTTTAAAAAAAGATTTTCATTATTTAAGAGAAAGAGGATGAGGATGAGAAAGGGGGGAGCAGAGGGAAAGGGTGAAGCGGACTCTGGCTGAACACAGAGCCTACATGGGGGGCTCTATCCCAAGACCCTGAGATCATGACCTGAGCCAAAGTCAGACACTTAACCACCTGAGCCACCCAGGCACCCTACCTCCCTACACTGGAATTTTAAAAAAAGAGTATGCAATGTCTTCTTTATGAAGCATCACCACAGCTAATTTTGGTTACAGAAATGAAAGCAAAAATTTTTGTGATTCAGTTGAAGAGAAACAGAAAGCAAAGAAATACTTACTGTTATCCATGTAAAAGTAAAGCTATTTGAGTGAAGCTGGTGCTGTCTTAAAGATTATAACTGGAGCTAAGCAGAGAGTTCCATTGCTTCTAATTTGCTAGTATTTAGAGAAAATTGACTTAGAAATGCTAATCCATGTGCAAATATGCACAGCACCCATCTCACACTAATCACATGCAACAAGAATGAATGAATGCAGACATTTGGGGATGAAACAAAGAGCAGAACAGATTCTTAAAGGAACTGTGTCAGAGATGGGATCCACAGTTATCTGTAGGAAGCATAAAAGCAGGTGAAAGTTATATATTCTTCCTTTCCTCTTATTAATGATATTCCCAATAAGCCAGACCTGCTGTATGTCAATCATGATATCCATGAATTTTTGACTAAGGAATTACTAGCAAAAATAAGACCCTGTTTCTAGTTCACGCTACTCCAAAACCCTGTACATTTGTTTTCTGTATAATTCACATCCTCTCCATGAAAGACTAATATGAGATAAGAAAGTAATTCTAATTCTCAACTTGATGGAAGAGGAAATGAAATGCTAAAATACTGGATTATGTGTCAAATATTTTTGTATCACAGACTATCTTTATCAGAAGCTGGTATGGCTACTGGACCATACCAGCAAGCAGTCTATAGCCCTACAAAATTGGTTCCTGGTTTAAAACCCTGGTTCCATTTTTTTCCCTCCGATTTCAGAGGTCCCTATATTTGCTGCCAGGTGGATTATAATATGAGAAAAGGACATATATTAATTAGTCATCAGACATTTTCTGATTTTATCACCAATCTTTCGTATAGGGCTTCCAGTTGATAAGTTCTTCCATTTGGTATTATTTATAAAGTGCTTATATTTTATTTTTTTTATTTTTTAAGATTTTATTTATTTATTTGGCAGACAGAGATCACAAGTAGGCAGAGAGGCAGGCAGAGAGAGAGGAGGAAGCAGGCTCCCCGCTGAGCAGAGAGCCTGATGCGGGGCTAGATCCCAGGACCCTGGGATCATGACCTGAGCTGAAGGCAGAGGCTTTAACCCACTGAACCACCCAGGCCCCTAAAGTGCTTATATTTTAAACACTAAAAGTTTAAAACATTAAAAGTTTTAAGCCTGAAAGGTGATCAAAGAAAAGACAGAAAATGATCCTGCCCTTATCAACTCTGTATCCCGGTGAGAGAGACAGAAGCATATACCATACATGCATGTCAGAGTGATAAGTGCTATGAAGAAAAATGAAGTAGACCAATGTGCATGAAAGGGAGCAAGATGAATTTTTCTTGAGCAGAGACACGACAGAAACAAGAAAATGAGGATGTGAGACCACAGGCAAACACCACGTGAAGGTTCTGGAGTTGAAAGCAAGCTTGGCTTATTCAGGGAACCACAAAAAGCCAGTGGGGCTGGAGTTACATAAGCAAGGAAGAAAATGTTAAGGGAGTAAATCTGAAAGACATGCTAGAGCCAGGACAAGGAGGAGAGTGGTTTTCAACCCTGAGGAGCTATGAAAACAAAATGATTACCCTGGCCTTTCCCCCAGAGAATCTAATGTATGTGATCTTGGATAGGTCTGGGGAGTAGGTAAGCTGTCCAGGTTATCTTAATGTAAATGCAGTTTGAGAAAAATTGAAGTAGGGTGTGTAGGCCATCTTTCCTTACCTAAAAATGTGGAATTTATACCACATTTTTTCTAGGGTTTTGAAATGAAAGAGTGAAAAGATTTGATTCCTCTAGTGGATGTAAAATTTTGGAAAGATTGACAAAAAGTTCAGGCATTGGAAAAATAATCTGGGCTAGAATCAAGGTAATCCTGGAAATGGTTGAATTTATTTTTCAAGTTTTCACAATATACATTATTCAGAAAGCAGTAAACAAGAAAAAAATGCACCATGGACCACTATATTTGTTGGAATAGTGGACAGCAGAACTATGTTTCTCAAAATGTTGGTTGATAATATGATTCATTTCATATTTTGCAACTTAGAATTGAATGGAATGACTTTTTACCCATTGATGATAATTGTTGTTGCTATATAGGCATTATTTCAACATTTTTAAGAATGAATTAAGAGTGATAATCCTGGCATTAATTTGTTTCTAATTACACATTCATTTATACTGGCATACTGCTAAAACCATTAATGCACATGTGCACCAGATATCAGCAACCTTGGAAATGTTTTAGTAAATAAGACACAGTTTTGTCTCATATCTTATGCATAAGTAGTCAAAATATTGTGAGATACATACTGATATCAAGGCATGTGTAAAGGAAAGGAGAGCATAGAGCATAAGGAAGAAGATCATTCCTTTAAAGAAAAAAATCTTTTTTTAATGTATAAAGAACCCTGTTAGGGCTCTCCAGAAAAACAGAACCAAATCGGTCTAATATGTATTTTATATGACATAGATACATATGTATGACATATATGATACATATATCCTATTTATAAATTGTATACACACACACACACACCCTAGTTTGAGTCTGAAGGAATGCCAGCAGCTGCTTTAGAAAGGGGAAGAGCCAGTGTTCCAGTTCAAAAGTTATCTTCAGGCTGGAGAATTCTCTTACTCATGTCAACCTTTGTTCTGTTCAAGCCTTCATCAGACTGGATGAAGTCCACTCACATTATGGAGAGCATTCAGTTTTATTCAGTCTATAGATTGAAAAGTTAATATCATCCAATAACATCCTCACAGAAACACCTAGAATAATGTTTGACCAAATATCTGGGTACAATTAGAATATCCCATTCTAGTTGACATATAAAATTAGCTATCATAAGAGACTAGTTTTCCCCGCTTATTTCTTAATAAAATCTAATAAATTAAGACTATTGCTAATTAAAAGAAGTAACTATCCAGGGAATAGTAGATGATCTCATTTTGAGTTCAGTAAGTTTTTTGTTTGTTTTGTCTTATACTGTAAGGCAAGTCCTATCGCTGCCTCCAGAAAACGCCTAGTGGTTGGGTTACTGGTGGCTGGGCACAGAGTATGTATGGTCCTTTGTTGTTTCAAGGTTTCAAATTCAGGTCACCAAATATTACACATTTTAAGAACAACAGCTATTACTAGAGTCCATCTATATAATACACTTCTTGCTATCTCTCTCTGTGTATTATATTACATACAGGTGTATATGTACATATCACGTAGTGTGTGTGTGTGTGTGTATTCCAAACCCTCCACAGTAAATTTCTCCAGACTTTCCCAAATGTTTCTGGGAAACAAAATCACTCTAGTTGTGTACTGGTGGGCTGTATACCCAAACATGGAGTAGGTTGTATTACAGGAGAACACTGAGCCTGGGGATCCCACTGCTTTATAGCCTCCTGTTAGTAATTCTGTTCTTTTCTGCAGAGAAACGTTATTTCATTTTTCAAGGTTGCTTATCACAAACACAGTGGTGGCCCAGACAAAGAGCAGCCTGGAACTTGAAGTCAAAATATACCCAAGAAGAGGGCCTGGAATACAAGAGACTCATGGAGAAGTGTCTCACAACTGCCACACAGTTGAGTAGCTTTTCATTCATTAATAAGTACCCAGTGGGGGGGGGGGGTACAACAACACCACCACCAACAACAACAAACAAATACAGTTCCCTTTAATTTGCATTTAAGTTCTGAAAGGTAATGTCAGAGATCCTCCGTTCTCAATTTTTAGTTCATTTTCTCAGACAAAAGAGCTTCGTTTAGACTTAATTCATCATTTCATCACTTGAGCATCTTGGGCCTCCTTCCAGTATAGTGAGGTGAGCCAGTTCAGCATCCCAAACTTCTTACATTGAAAAAAGGTAACCTATAGAGTAAAAGTAATAAATGTGCCTTAACCATTAATCATTTGCTGTTGTGGTTTGGATATCTCACCATCATATGTAATGGCTGTCATGAAAAGAGAGTATTTCCTTGAAGGATGTGGTTCATAATGATTTGTTTGGATGGCAGATCCACATGATGAAGACTGAAAAATGCAAAAAGTCCGAATTATTTTATTTTGATACCAGATGTCACAGGTGGGAGCAAAAAGCACTAGGTCAGCTCACTATCAATACAAAATCAACAAGCCCATGTTGTGTTGCTGGCCAGGACCAAGGCAGAGACTTAGTATTGTTGCCAGAATGGGAGAAAGTAGGGGCAAGGAGAACTTGTCACAATGTTCCATTCACAGAAAATCCACTTGGACTTAATGACTATTCTCTTGGTAGTATTACCTCCAAAGGTATTTTTAAATGCTTCTTTCTTCTTGCGAACTCATAAATTTAGAAACTGCATTATTTTTTTTAAGGTTTTATTTATTTGACAGGGAGAGATCACAAGGAGGCAGAGAGGCAAGCAGAGAGAGAGGGGGAAGCAGGCTTCCTGCTGAGCAGAGAGCCTGATGTGGGGCTCAATCCCAGGACCCTGAAATCATGACCTGAGCCAAAGGCAGAGGCTTAACCCACTGAGCCAACCAGGTGCCCCTGGAAACTGCATTATTAACAGCTCTCATCTCCAGATCCTAACTATGGTTCCTTTCTTCCTACAAATGTCTCCCGTGAACTTTTTTTAAAAAAATAATTTTACTTTATTATGTTATGTTAGTCACCATACAGTACCTTTAAAACCTTTAAAATTTCAACTTCCATTTGGTCCTTATTTTCATTGTGTAAGGTGCTCAAATGAACATGAACTTGGGGCAGAATAGGGTCTGTCATCTGGACGGGGTCTTGAAAATTATACTTGTAAGTCCTCCACACTCATCAGTGGTCTTCCCTGTTGGGTTATCCCATATCGTATGCAACTGCACAGTAGGACTATCAAAGGTTTAAAGGTATGTTTCCAATTTATCTTAACCTATTTTTAGCTTTAAACATCTTAATGACTTTTGGATCAAAAATGAATGTCATTGAAGTACATTCTTTTAAATTCCTCTTCTGCTATCTATTTGTGTATTTATGTATCATTATCCATCAATTTACCTGAATTTTCAGGCCCACTTACTCTGTCTGATTCATAAATAAGTATAAATTGACTGATTTTAAAACCAGGCGAATATGAATGCATCTCCTTTTTTTTTTTTTTTTTTTACTATTTTTAGGAGATTTCTAGCTTAGACATTCATATTAATTCCTTAAGCTTTCAATCTCTTTTCTTACAGAGTATTTCCTCTGTCTTCTTAAACTAGGTAGATGGGTATTATTTTCTTTCTTCTATTGCTCTCTCACTCTGCCATTATCATTTCTTTCTCATTATTAGTTTTTAAAACTTTCACTGAGCTCATCCTGGGCCCCATCCCAAGAAACTCACTGCTATGTAATCAAGACCTATTATCTATCTCACCCACTTTAAATGCTTCTTTACTCAAGTTTTCCAATGACTTTGTCAAGGCAAGCTTTTTCATGCCCTTGATTTATCCACCTTGCTCCTTTTCACCCCAGGGCTAAACCAGGGCCTCAGGAAACAGTAGGATGTGTCAGGTACATGCTTATGGACTACTCATAAATTCTAGTTTTCATCATTGTTAATCCTCACTTCTTCCAATTTCCCAAATCAAGAATTTAGCCCTTTTCAGTTCTGTGGCATAGGAAAATATATATTGGTCTCTGCCCTGCCTCACCCTGGTTTCTAGCAGAAAGCCCCTGAAACCATTGCAATTTCCTAAGCAATAAGGGCATTAGGAGCATCTTTTGCTAATATGACTAATATTTGGTCTTTGACTCCTGTTCCTGACACAGGGCTCCTGAAATCCTTGTAATTTCATGGGGGATAGAAATATATTTTGTTTTAGTGAGGTGACTCGGTGGGCATCTGGATGGAGTCTGGTCACTGGAAGGAACAAACCATGATTATTAGAAGTTTGGAATTTTGGCCCAGCTCCTCATTCTCTTGAGAAGGTAGAAAGGCTGGAAATGGAGTTAATGATGCATAATGGCCATATAAGGAAACCTCCATAAAAATCTCAAAGTACAGGGTTCAGAGAGCTTCCAGATTGGTAAATATACCCACACTAGGAGTATGACCCAACCCAACTTCATGGGGACAGAAGCTCCTACATTGGGACCTTCCAGACCTCACCTTATGTATCTCTTTATCTGACTGTTCATCTGTATCCTTTATCATGTCCTTCAGTGAACTGGCAAACATGTTCCCTGGAGTTCTGTGAGTCAAGCTGGCAAATTAATCAAACCTGAGGAATGAGTTGTGAGAACCTCTGATCTATAGCCAAACTGGACAAAGGTTGCCCTGGAGGCCTACTGCTTAGAATTGGCATCTGAAGTGGAGGGCAGTCTTGAGGAACTGAGCCCTTAACCTACGGGATCTGATACTGTCTCCAGGTAGGTAGTGTTAGAATTTAGTTAAATTGTGAGGGTCCCAGGTGGTGTTGCCAAGAATTGGTTGTTGATATTGGGAACACCCCCACACACATATCGGATTTGAGAATCAGAACCCTTTTAGATTCCCTTCTCTTCTTTCATTCCTCCCAAGGAAGGAAAATACTCCCAACTGAAGCCGGGTTCAATTGATTCTATCTTGTGTCTGAAGCATTTTTGGATCCCCATAGAGTCATATGCTAAGTGTCATCTGCTTTTCTTCTCTGTGTAGTTTCTGATGTCTCTGCACAAAGGGTTAGGGATAAAGAGGGCCATACAAACGAAATTTATTTACTCTCAAAATACCTGAATTTAAATAAATACATCTTGCCAGCACAATGATTAATTTTGTTTCAAATTCACCCATTTCATATTTCTTTTTGAGATACTACAATAACTGTATGTCTTGTGAGCTGTCATATCATCCTTGTTAAGTGAAGAAAGCAATCATTCCCACCTCCTCAGGTTGGGCCTTGTAATGAAACACTCTAAACTTTAACAGATAATGGTGGGTATTGTACTGAAATTTGGAAGGCTTCTCTCTATTCTTTGGACCCTAGAAGTGAGCATAAATAAATTCCAGCTGAGGTTTTCCTATCCCAATAATAACACTACCATCATCATCTAAACCACTCTCACTATCTGCTCAGAACAACTGACAGAGATATGTGGACAAGTATGTACCAACTCAGAAATGGTCTATGAAGGGCACCTGGGTGGCTCAGTTGGTTAAATGACTGCCTTTGGGTCAGGTCATGATCCCAGGGTCCTGGGATTGAGTTCCACATCTGGCTCCTTGCTCAGTGGGGAGCCTGCTTCTCCCTCTCCCCCTGCTACTCCTTCTGCTTGTGCTCTCTCTCTGTCAAATAAATAAATAAAAGTTCTTTTAAAAAAAATGGACTGTGAGTGTTGAGCCTCCTAAACATCAGCTAGAATATCTTTTTCTAAATCCAAATTGTAGTTCTTCCCTTTTCTTCTCCTCCTCCCTTTCCAGACTCTGTAATTCTTTTCTTGAAAACTGGACTACAGAAACTAAGACCTGTAAGTTTAGCAATATACTCTCTCTCCTTTTATATCTTTTACCAAAATTGTACCCAGGATGGGCCACATAATTAGCAGGGCCCAGTGTGAAATGAAAATATAGGGCTTCTTCTTAAGAAATGATTAAGATTGTCAGTAAGGAGACAGTAGGGCATTAAACTAAATCCGAGGCTGTTCTCATCAGGGGGACCTGTGTAAACTACTAGACCCCATACCTTGGAAGCCTGCTTCCTTTCTATCACATTTCTTTTGGAGCTTTTCCCTCTCTACTCCACCCTCATCTCTCAGCTCCTGCCTCCCTTCTCTTTCCTTCTTTCTCCTTCACTCCTCTCCTCCTTTCTTCCTGTTCTTCTACCTCAGTGAATAATTGTGAAGATTAACACATTTTATAAAGTTGGAATTTGTAGTAATCCAAACACTGAATAAGTAATGGTAGTTACTACCACTGTTTTTCCTCCCTATATCTAATATCCTTGTGATTTCTTATCCTTTATTGATTTTCTCTTCTTTTTCTTCCCCTTAATAGGAGTTTACTGAGGGACTCATTCGCTATATAGGTCCCCCTTCCATTTTACTCTTTCTTTCTTTTTCTAAAGGTCTCTTGTCCCAGCAGACATATGCTATGTAAAGGAAATGATGGAAGGATGACAAAATTGGCAATATTGTCTTTTTACTTCCCTTGGAAACTGGTATATCAAAGGCTAGGTACAGACTACACACATCATACAAAGGAAACATTTTCAATGTCAACAAAATCAATATGACTACAAACTGGGCTCTCTTTTGAAAGGATTAATTAAATCCAGAAAGAAGTGAACCTGATTGTTTTGCTTCTAGAGTTCCTGAAAACCCAACCATTATTTAAAATGAAAGTTAAATTTGGTTTTATTTTCCAACTCACTTCCAGGATCAATTCTATTTGTATTAATATACCAGAGCTCTGGAAGCCAAGAAAGAAAGTGTCTGTGTTTGGTGTTTGTGTTAGGGCACATGTGGGGCAATGTAGTTTAAGGACGAGGCTTTTAGAAGGGAATCCAGACAGAAATTTTTCTTTTAAAGATTTTATTTATTTATTTGACAGACAGAGATCACAAGTAGGCAGAGAGGCAGGCAGAGAGGAGGAAACAGGCTCCCCTCCAAGCATAGAGCCCGATGAGGGGCTCAATCCCAGGACACTGGGATCATGACCTGAGCCAAAGGCAGAGGCTTTAACCCACTGAGCCATCCAGGCGCCCCCAGATAGAAAATTTTTAAAAAACAAGCAAAGGAACAACAGTCTTTTAACACACTTTGCACACACAGTGTTGTACTTAATAGGTGGCATGTGAAGTGTCTAGTCTTGAATTGCATGTGCATTTCAGTGACATTCCTTTAGGGCCGTGGCAAACTGGCTCAAAGAATTAGATAAGTTTACCTGCTGGCCATCCCAAGGATTCAAGAGAGTCCAAAACTCAGATTTTAACTTTTGAGATCTAAACATTTTAATTGTTAAAAGCTCTGATTTATTCATGATCAGTGAAGGAGGGAAGCCATCCCAGAAAGAAGTCTGGCATTTGAGACCCAGATAAGACACTCAGATTCATTCCGAACATGAATGTGGCCTATTACAAATGAGGCAAGAACAAACGCTAAGGCTCCCTGCAGAAAATATGGATCACTTCATAGCCCCTACTTCTTCGTCTCACCTTTTTTTTTTTTAAGTTTTTATTTATTTATTTGACAGAGAGAGAGAGATCACAAGTAGGCAGAGGCAGGCAGAGAGAGAGAGGGGGAAGCAGGCTCCCCGCGGAGCAGACAGCCCGATGCGGGGCTGGATCCCAGGACCCTGAGATCATGACCTGAGCCAAAGGCAGAGGCTTTAACCCACTGAGCCACCCAGGTGCCCTCATCTCACCTTTTTATCTATGGAGAGCATACACAGAGGAAAGTATACAAAATGAAAATGTGTAACTCAGTAGATGTTCACAAACGCATACACCTTCTTAACCACTGTTCAACTTGAGTGGCTCCAAAATTTCAATACTTGAGAAAGTTTATTGAGCACCTCTCAGTCAGTAACCCTCACCCAGAGTGAGCCATTTCTGTTTTTGCTACTGTTGACTTTCATGTAAGTAGAGTGATAAAAGCATACGCTCTGGTTCTAGGTTTATGCCTACCATGTTATTGCATATAGCAGGACTTTGTTTTGATAACTCTGTAGGGTCCCACTAAATTTATGTATTTACCCTACTATACTGCTGATGGGCCCTTCGAATCTTTCTAATTTGGAGCTAATGTGAAAAAATTTTCATGGTCATTAGTTATAGATATCTTTTGTCTAATCTAGCTTTATTATTTATTTTATTTTTTAATTCATTTTTCATCTATGCTTAATAATAGAACTACTATGCTGTAAGTTATTCTTCTATTTTTAGTATTATAGATGTCTACAGTCTTCGTAAGTGATTATACAAATTGATACACTCACCATTGATGTATGAACGTCTTAGCCACTATAAACCATAGCTTGTGCTTGATGTGATTAGTCTTTCCTACCATTCTGAATGGCATCATTGTGGTTTTAATTACTGTTTCATGATGAATAATGCTTTTCACTCATTTTCAAGCTTTTTACCCATTTTTTAAAAAATTTGGGGTGTGTGTGTGTGTGTGTGTGTGACTTTTTTTTCTTTTAATATTTATTTATTTATTTATTTGACAAAGAGAGAGAGAGATCACAAGTAGGCAGAGAGGCAGGCAGAGAGAGAGGAGGAAGCAGGCTCCCCACTGAGCAGAGAGCCCGACGCGGGGCTCGATCCCAGGACCCTGAGATCATGACCTGAGCCAAAGGCAGAGGCTTTAACCCACTGAGCCACCCAGGCGCCCCTGTGTGTGACTTTTTAAATGGATTTTTAGGAGTTCTTTAAATATTCTCCATAAATGAGTACTTTTGCACATACTTGTGAGTAATCAGCTCTCACTGTGGGTTACCTTTTCGGTTGCAATGGTGCCTTTAAATCAGAGGTTCTTAGTCCAACTAATTGACTTTATCAATCTTTTATGTGTGTTGATTAAGAAATTATTGTCTATTCCAAGTTTAAGATTCTCTTTTCTGTTTTCTTTGAAGTTTTATTATTTTACCTCTTACACTCAAGTCTATGATCTATCTATCCCAAGCTATGTTTTATATGTGGTATGAGGAAGGACCAGATTTTGACCCTTTTCATATTGATATATTTCATATTCATATATTCAGTATTTCCACACAATTTATTGAAAAAGACAGGTCTTGTCTTTTTTAAAAGATTTTTTAAAAAAAGATTTTATTGGGACGCCTAGGTGGCTCAGTTGGTTAAGCAGCTGCCTTCGGCTCAGGTCATGATCCCAGCGTCCTGGGATCGAGTCCCGCATCGGGCTCCTTGCTTGGTGGGAGCCTGCTTCTCCCTCTGCCTCTGCCTGCTGCTCTGTCTGCCTGTGCTCGCTCGCCCACTCTCTCTCTCTGACAAATAAATAAATTTTTAAAAAAAGATTTTATTTATTTGACAGAGAGAAACACAGCGAAAGAGGGAACACAAGCAGAGGGAATGGGAGAGGGAGAAGCAGGCTTCCTGCAGAGCAGGGAGCCCAATGTGGGGCTCGATTCCAGGATCCTGGGATCATGACCTGAGCCGAAGGCAGACACTTAAAGACTGAGCCACCCAGGTGCCCTGGTCTTGTTTTTTTTTAATGGAATTATTGCTTTGGAAAAAATACCTGGCATATCCCTATAGTGTACAATCCCAGAAGAATATAACCCTTTCCTTCAGCTAATAGTTGTTAGCCGAGTCTAGCACTAGTGTTCATATCCTTTTAGTAACACTTTCTTATATTGCCCTACCTGAAAATAATTTTTCATACGCCAGCTACCTTTCTAGTGGAAAAGGCATATGTTAAATTTAACAATTGTTTTAAAAATTAAAAAAATAAAGTAGGATATAATCCAATAAAAGATATGTAAGAAAAGGTCAATGTTAAATGGTTCCTGTAGTCTGATGAATAGATGTTTTCATTCTCATCAGAAAAAAATCTATACCTGAAATAAGAATACTGCACAATTGTTTTAACCAAAGCCTCTCTCCCCATCTCTCCTCTCATCTATCTCATAGTTGCAGTTGTCTCAAAGAAGTGACTAAATTTCTACTGATTTAGCTGACACACTGTTTGGTACCTAATCTGTTAGCTACAGAAAAGTTTCTCTAAGATCCAGTGTGTAATTTCCGTGGTTTTGAGCTTCCCTTCCTTAGCTGACTGATATCTAACAAATGGCAGCAGGCTGTGTGTGTGTGTGTGTGTGTGTGTGTGTGTGTGTACAACCAGGAACTGTGTCACACATGAGAAGGGGACTGTGTTGGTTTGAAATTTATGGCCAGCATCAGAAGCAGAGACAAAGAAATTACCTCTGAAGTGAACAGGAACAGTGTACTGACAAGCGATAGCTGTATGGTGCCAAGTGAATAAAAACAACCAAATACCAAATTAATGTGTTAAATCTACACCATTTCCTAAAAACTTTCTACATACCACTTTTTTGGGTGATAGTGTGCAGGTTTTGATGGACTTGTCAAAGCTCCAAAAGGTCATAGTGTTCTAAGCCACTACCAGCTACTGGCACTTGGCCTAGAATAATTCTATCATTATTTCATCATTTATTTTATTATTATAATATTAGATCAATGGCATTACACAACAAAAGTTCAGGAGAAGAAGGTAAAAAACAGCCTGAGGAAGAACATGTCAGTGGGATTAGTCTAAAAACTTGAGACCCATAACGGGCAAGATAAGCTTGATGAAAGCTAAGAGTATTGCTAAAGTACATTTTCCTAGTAAGTTGTTTTCCTCTGGAAGGAAGTCCCTCACACAGAGAAAAAGAATACTCATTCTTCTGTGACTTTTCCTATCTGGGCCATTATGAAATTAATTGGAGAGGACTGAAAAAAAATCTATCCACTTTTACCATTTTTTGTTGAAGAACCACATCTGGTTATTTAATAGAAATAGGCATCCATTCATTCTCTCTCTCTCTTTCATTCTTTCTTTCTTTCCTTCCTCTTTCCCTCCTTCCCTTCCTTCTCCCTCCCTCCCTCCTTCCCTCCCTCTTTCCATTCCTTCCTTCCTTCCTTCTTGAAGATTTTATTTATTTATTTGTGATCGAGAGAGAGAGAGAGAGAGAGAGAGAGAGACAGACCTCAAGCAGGGGGAGGGAGAGCGACAAGCAGACTTGGCACTGAGCACAAAGACTGATGTGGGACTCCATCCCATGACACTGAGATCATGACCTGAGTTAAAATCAAGAATCAGATGCTTAACCCACTGAACCACCTAGGCACCACTATTACTTCCTTTCTCCTCTCCTCTCCTCTCCCTCTCCCTCCTCCCTCCCTTCCTTCCTTCCTTCCTTATTCCTTTCTTTCTCTCTCTCTCTTTCTGTCTCTTTCATTCTTTCTTTCACAGAGGAGAATTTTTTTCTCTGTCTCTAACCTTGTATTAAACACACACACACACACACAAAAGACATTTATATTTCTTTCACCAATTATGTTCTTATCATCCCATTTTCCAATAGGATAATCATGGTGCAACACATAGAAAAATGGGTGTCAAGAGTTGCATTGTTGGCTTAGCTTGCTGAAGGTCAAAGCGTGGTAACTCTATGGAGGAAAGCCCTCTAGTGGGAGCACATAACTGCATCAGGAGGAAAGAAGATAATAATAGCTTCCTGCCCTGAGCTTTTGTGATTGTTCTCCTGTGCTAGAAGGGGATAATCAGTAGAGGACATCTCTGAGGAAGTTAAATTTGCTTTGGCTTGCTTCATTTGAATCAGCTTTCAGAATGAGATGGTATTGCTACTGATGAGTTTCTTTCAAATGACTTTTTTCTCTAGCAGTATTTTATAAATGGTTGTTGCATTAAAGAGTAAATGAAACTTCCCTGAAGAACACACTCCACCATGCCGTTAGTGTCTTAACTGACACATCTGTGAAGACGGATGGAGCCTAAAGAGCTAGCTGCAAACCAAGTGAGTCATATTTGTCTCCCAGGAATGTTTTATATGCTGCAAAATGTGACAAAGGCCATTACAGAGATTATATTTCCCAGCAATGAATCTGCTGTCCATCCTCCACTATTCCAAACATACAGACAATTGCTATGGAATTATCCATGGCTCGGAAAGCAAGCAATCATCGGCTGGCTGCCCTGATATTTTCCCTGAAGATAGGGCAATGACAGTAAATTTCTTAAGTTGAGAATGAGTGTTGAAAAGATATATAAAAAATAACTTTCTAAATTCTGGTTTTAAAAAATGTTTTCCAAAATTTATATTGATAATCAAGTATATGTTACTGATGATCAATTAAATGAAAATTTTCAATCCCACAAAATATACATGGTTAGTTTTCCTCTAAAATGGTCATCTCTGTATCCTGTTTACAGATGATTAATTGGTCAGACAGTGAACTAAAATCCTTCTACTATTTAGAGAATTTCTAAGCTGGAAGTGGATGTCTGACCTTGATGAGATAATGGCAACAAAATGAGATTACACATATGCAGCAAAAGTGTAAAAACAAGTAGTGGAATATTTGATGCATATCTGAAACCATTTCTAGTAGCACACTTACATAATGCAGTAATACCTAATTTTTCCAGGAAGTAAGTCTAATTCAAGGTGATTGTTAAAAGATCAATTATTGATTTGACAACTACAAAACTGGGTTATGCTTTTAAGACACTTGGTTGCAGAAAAATGCATATGCTGCTTTTATTTTTAAAGATTTATTTGTTTGTTTGTTTATTTATTTATTTATTTCAGAGGGAGAGAGAGAGAGAGGGAGAATGTGTGCACACAAATCGGGGAAGGGACAGAGGGAGAGGGAGAGAATCTTGAGAAGATTCCTGGCTGAGCACAGAGCCTGATGCAGGGCTGGATCTTACAATCCTGCAATCATGACCCATGACCCTCAGATCATGACTCAAGCCAAAACCAAGAGTTGGATGCCCAACCAGCTGAGCCACCCAGGTCCCCCTGCATATGCTGCTTATTAAAGCCACATCAGACCCAGGCTATGAAAGGGGCTGTTTGGCCTGACATGCCTTCAGCTCTGACTTTGGTTTCTTGTGCTGTTATTGGTTCACATCCTGTGTATATGTTCCCAAACTTGTCAGTTTCACAGCATTCTCTGAACCATGACTTTTTTTTTTGTCTTTTTTTTTTTACTTTATTTAAGCTTTATTTAAACATATAATGTAACCCCACCACCCTCACCCAACCCCTCTTCTCCCCACCCCCCTCAGTTTGTTTTATGACATTAAGAGTCTCTTTTGGTTTTTCTCCCTCCCGATCCCATCTTCTTTCATTTTTACTTTTCCTACCACCTTAACTCCCACCCCCGTTGCATCTCCACTTCCTCATATCAGGGAGATCATGTGGTAGTTGTCTTTCTCCAGTTGACTTATTTCGCTAAGCATAATACGCTCTAGTTCCATCCATGTCGTCGCAAATGGTAAGATTTCATTTCTTTTGATGGCTGCATAGTATTCCATCGTATATATATACCACATCTTCTTTATCCATTCATCTGTTGATGGACATCTAGGTTCTTTCCATAACTTGGCTATTGTGGACATTGCTGCTATAAACATTCGGGTACACGTGCCCCTTTGGATCACTACGTTTGTATCTTTAGGATAGATACCCAGTAGTGCAATTGCTGGGTCATAAGGTAGCTCTATTTTCAATTTTTTGAGGAACCTCCATGCTGTTTTCCAGAGTGGTTGCACCAGCTTGCATTCCCACCAACAGTGTAGGAGGGTTCCCCTTTCTCCACATCCTCGCCAGCATCTGTCATTTCCTGACTTGTTCATTTTAGCCATTCTGACTGGTGTGAGGTGGTATCTCATTGTGGTTTTGATTTGTATTTCCCTGATGCCCAGTGAT